>JAKOGI010002691.1:0-92485 GCA_029747015.1 Carnegiea gigantea | reverse complement strand
GGGGGGGGGGGGTGGGATTACCAAATAGAAATGCTGAATTTTTGGGGGTTTTTTTGGGTCAAGTTGCCTGGTTGGAAGTATTTTTGTCAGATGTCACATGGGAGTTGGTTTGGAAGGCCTACTAAATTGGTGGCTGGAATGATTAGGCTACTAAATTGGTGGCTGATACGTATGATTAGCTTTCAGGTGCAGCTTTGTAACATGCAAATTAATCATTTATGCAATGATTTTTCAAACTTGAATTGTTTTAATTAAGGAATGGAAATGCCAAAAGCATTTTATGATGTGGATGATGATGCATTCCACATTTTGCAAGTACTGGCAATAGTATTGGAGATGGTTAGTGTTTGACATTCGTCATCCAATTCTGTTTGAAACCCAGATTGAAATGCCTCCAGTAAATACCAAAAGACGCATAACAAATTAAAGAGAGACTTGTATACAACAGAACATAAACCGTAACTCTGGAGTTCTAAGACCGAGCCAAAAACTTGTTATCTTGTTATTCCACTTCCAAGAGACGTACATCTTACATCTTGATCATTCAGCAAAATAGGGGGAAAAAAAGCACCAAATTAGAGAAGACAATGTGGGTATCAGTTAGCTCAATTGATAAAGTCTTTGGGAGTTGTGCCGAAGATTTGGGTTTGAATTTCCCCTACGCTAGCCTTTGCACCTCAGGACATGTTCTTTTCGATTGATCATAGATACTTATCATCAGCATTCAATAACTTTCAGTATAATTTAATTAGAGGAGGCAATTCTGCATCCTATTTTCTATATTAACTTCCACAAAGCAATTTAGAAGCAATAATTCCATTGTAAATTCACTCTAATATACTCTTCTAGTATTCCATCGTACGACAATTATAAACTACTCCTTGGAGTTCTAAATTCCACCATAAAGCGTGTCATCTACTTATTCAACTGTCAAGAGACATATATGTTGTAGTTGGACCTTTAGCGGTAAGGAAAGGAAAACAATGTCGAAATTATATAGTGCAGTCGTACTGTCTTGTTAAAGTACTAACTTCTTACGAAAACAACTCATGTACAACCAAGAATCCATCATAAATTCACTCAAGTATAGTCTTCCCTCAATCTTAAAAAAGAAGAAAATGCATTATCAAATAAAACTGAAACTCAGCCCAATATAAGTTCATAATATAAAAGAAATTGAACAACGATCAAGGAACTTGATGCTTACATGACATAACTTTTAAAGGGGTTGATTGTTATTAGAAAAACGAAAATGATTGGATCAGAATCATGTTCTTCAATCAAGAGCTATGTTCTTCACCTATGGATGATCATGAAAGTCAAATCAATTTAACTTTCTTATACTTATTTTGATGGAATTTTTTGTGGTTGACCATCAGAAAGATTGTCCTAATAGATTGAGGTAAGATTTTATTTCAACTTAAATATAAGAATAGTGGTATCTAACATGTTAATTGACAGAATCTTTTATTTTACCGTATTTTTTTTTTTTTTGGTTTTTCTTTATAGTAAGTATTGTGTAAATCGTCTTACATAAATCACATAATGAGACAAATGCTTTTGTGGTGACAATTGGTGATTAAGACCCTGTTCAGTAAAATCAGCAGTTCAGGTAGCGGATAGCGGTTCAAGTAGCAGATAGCAGTTCAGGCGACGGATAATGTTTTTAATGTAGCTGTTAGCGGATAGTTGTTTAGATGAGCAAAATATGTTCGGTAAATTTAGTTGTTGCGTAAGTTGATTAATGTAAATTGATATAAAAGGACATACATAATTTCTAAAAGTAAAATTTCCAAAGGATATTTTTTGGTCAAAAAATACGAGACGCTACTTTTGAATGTCAAACGTTAATACCATTAGCTTTTCAAAAATACTGTTTAAAACGCTAAACACTACTTGAAATGCTAGTCAAAATACTATGTTACCGAATACTAAAAATTACTCGGTGAGTGTATTGATTTAGTCAAAATGCCAAACGCTATCCAAAATGCTATTGCCGAACACACTCTAATTAGGGTGACTAATTGCTTATTTAGGGTGATTGTTATTATAGATTTAAAATCACACATAAATAAACTATTAATCACTCATAAATTTAAAAGTTACTCCAAAATATATTATTAGTCATGGAAAAACCTCAAAAAAGTCACCATTGAAAGAGTCTGTTTCACAGTAGCTCTTATATGAAACAGTATGAACTCTTATATGAAAAAGTCTCAAACAAGAATTTGTGTTCTTTTTAAGCGGATTAATGATTTTAAAAAAAAAAAAGAAAGTAAACATCAATTAAAGAAAAGATTACAAGAACTAAAGGCCTGATTGGACAAATTAGCTGTTTAGGTAGTAGATAACAGTTCAGGTAGCGGATAACTATCTAGGTGGCTGATAGCGTTTCTAATTTACCTATTAGCGGATAGCTGTTTAGATAAGCAGTTCAAATAAATATGTTTGGTAATTTTTTTTTTTGGGTAAAACCACTAGGGAAATTGTGTATCATATGCGAGATCCTAAAGGGAGAGAATTAACCTCCAACTAAAGGATAGAAACTCTATCATTGTATTCCTAGCTTCATGTTTCTTACAACTTCTTTCTAGGAACCTTAGCCTCTGCTTAATTAAGGAAGTACATTGCTCTGTGTTGCACCTTTCGATACACTCAGCAATTTCTCTCATTCCAAATAGTGTAAGCAACCACTGTGATGCAAGCATAAAATATTTGCTTTTGGATTCTTGACTTGCTGTATTATTTTGTAATGGTCAGAATATCATGAGCTGAGCAGATGATAGCTCTAATCCAAGCCGACTTAAGACATTTTGCAGGATGCATTGGCTGAACCAGCACCTGCAAAAGAGACGTTGATGTAATTCCTCATGGTTAAAGCAAAGGCAACAATCAGTACTCCTAATTTGTAGACCTCTTTTTTGAAGGCTGTGAGGTGAAGGCAACCTCCCTAAAGACAATCTCCAGAAACATAACGCATGTCTGGATACATTAAGGCCCTGTTCTTTTCGTGGTTTAATGAACCCGACGCAATCCTTCCCCCCCCTTCCCACTCTTTCCCACACTTAAACAAAAATACCACTCATTCCCGCTCTCACCCACTTTCATCCACTTCTACCTATAATTACTATTTAGCATAGTTTGAAAACTCTTATAATTGATATAATTATACGTCCGAATAGTCTGATACCAATTATGAAGAGTTTTATTTATTTTTCAGATGTTATTGAAATATTTATAAGTTGTGGCATAAATTGTACATGAAATTATTTATGTTGTACATATTAAAGAAATGGTAATTTTTTATTTTTTTAATTTTTGCATTGATAAGCAAATGTTAGTTATTCGTAAGTGGTAGATGTTTTCAGTTTAATTTTTACATGAAACAGATGGTTAGAAATAATTTTTCGTTGACTCAGAAATTTTTGTTATACGTCACCAACACGTGGATTGTTGTTGTGGTATATGTAACATATTATTTTTCGGTCATCATAAATCGTGACACAAAATGTAGATGTTTTTATTCGGTGTTCGCGATAGAACTAACGAATGTTATAAATGTTAACGGTTGTAAGAGTAATGGTAATCGTTTACGTTGTGAGACGAATTTCAAACTAATTTCATCGCTATCGTTAACATTATTAAGAATTGAGGAATAGTAACATCCAATTTCAGTCAGACAGTGCAAAAATATCGCAAAATGTGAATAATTTATGTAATTATCAGTTCAACAATCAATTAATCGTAACCTAACCAAAGTAAACTATATTTGCGCAACATACAGTACGATATTTAACTTTAAATTTCGGTGAAAATTAACAAATTCCTGAAATATACAACAAAAATTAACATCCACAACTGATTCAACTTATTTACGAAAATTTAAATTTTTTGGGGGGTAACAACGACCATCAAACAATATTTTGTAATCGGCTAAAACATAAAGAATTTTTTTTATATTCAAAATTTAATTTTAAGATCGTTACTTATTATCATAAATAAAAAAAACTATATTAAAATATAAAAATATATAACTTAAACCAACTCCTTAACTTCATTCAACTCCTACCCACTCTCACCCACTCCTTCCCCCCTTTCCTACACTTAAAAAAATACTACTCTTATCAACTCTCTCCTACTCCTTCTCCCCTTTTTCACACTCACTCATCCTACATCCATTATTTCCTACTGAAAAGAATAGGGCCTAAATTTGCACACATCACTTTGGCCATGATATTTGTGTTCTGCGGTCCCAAAAGCCAATAATACTCCTGAGGATATAGTATACTCCCCTAAAGGTGAGGCACTTCGTCTACCATTTCTAAATATAAAATTTTCAAAATATATTTTTTAGTCAAAAAATATAAAACGCTATCTTTAAATAACGAAAGTTAATACAATTAGTTTTTCAGAAATACTGTTTAAAATGCTAAATGTTACTTAAAATCCCAGTCAAAATACTAAGGCCCTGTTAGGTAAAATTAATTGTTTAGGTAGCGGATAGCTGTTTAGATAGCGGATAGCGTTTCTAATTTAGTTGTTAGCGAATAGCTGTTTAAATGAGCGATTGCAACTAATGTGTTCGGTAAATTTAGCTGTTAGGCTAGCTAATTAATATAAATCGACATAAAAGAATATAGATATTCTCCAAAGATAAAATTTTTAAAGGATATTTTTTGGCTAAAAAATATGAAACGTTACTTTTAAATGTCAAACGTTAATACTATTAGCTTTTCAAAAATTTTACTTAAAATGCTAAACGTTACTTGAAATGTTAGTCAAAACACTAGTTTATCGAATATTAAAAATTAACTAATAAGTATATTGATTTAATCAAAATACTAAATATTACTCAAAATACTGTTATCGAACACAGCCTAAGTTATCAAACATTAGAAATTAACTTATTAGTATATTAATTAGGTCAAAACAGTGAACGTTACTGATAACAACCAAAGTCACCTCCCAAGTTTCGGCTTCGACTTCAGACTTGGTTGCCTGTGCAAAGCCGACAAAACCAAACCCAAGGCAATTCTAGGGTTTCGAACTTCAACACGTTTTCTTCTCCAATTCAATCTTATCTCGCGCCTTATTCGCTCCGATTCTTCCGCAAAATTCAACGATGAGCATCACCCAGTTTGTCATGGTACTCTCTCTCTCTTCGCAATTTGTTCTCTGTTGTAATTAGCGCCTTCAAATTCGACATCAAAGTTCAAAGTTCCTTTCTTGATGGTCAACTCCTGAATTATGTGTCATTAATTGCATGTCTCGCTGTAATTTGTATAAATCGACGAACTTTGAAACTTGCTGTTGTTGATTTTGGCATTTGTAGCTGTATCAGCTGGAAAATCAATCAAACCCCTTTGTTTTAGTTGGTGGGAAAAAGAAAAAAGTAGTGCCCTAATTAGGAAAGAAGATGACTTTTGATTGTTTCACTTGTTTATGTCTTCAACTAGCAATGGCTGTTTTACTTACAGTGCTACTCGTCAGTTTTTTTTTCACTCTGGAGATCTGGGTAACTCATTTCACCATCATTGATTACTGTCACCAGTATTGGTTAGTGGTATACATAGGTTCTATCAGCTTAAACTTGTCTGGAATATAACTGATATTAGTCAAGGATGTGGCTGAAAAGGGTTTTTGATTATTTATTTATTTTTGTGGGAACTTTTTTTATGAGTGTTTACATTCTTGAAGGGTAGATTATTTATTTGTTCATAATTATATTTTAACTGCTTTTAAGTGCAACATTTAGCTGTGAATTGCCCGTGAATGTCATTGGTTTGTGTCTGCAAGACTACAATGCCTTTAGCTGAGTTAGACTGCTATATCTGAATGATTGTGTTTATCACCTCTTGGTGAGCTTGCCTGTCATGGTGTTGATTTGATGTTTTTGAAATGTTTAATTTGCACTATGGAGGTTGAGGAACTGGCTTCGCTTGTAAAGGATAACTTTTCGAGCAGACATCTTGTACTTGCTGTTGAAGAAGCCCTAGTGAACTACCTTCAAGAGGATTCAAGGTTTGTCATAATTCGTTTTTAGTTATTTCTTCTTTGAAGTTACTTGTAAAGTTGCTGATATGGTTTCTGAGCTTGAGATTGGACTTTCCATTACCAGTGTTAACGTCCTTTGTTGTTGCATTACTGTGTTACATGTTTAAACCTGTCAGTTCGTCCGATACATCATTTTGTTAGAATTCTCTGCTTTCTCGTCTCTGTTTGCACGCCACCCTTATTTCTGCCGATTTCTGAATACTAATGCTTTTTTGACAAGTGCAATCGCGATATGAGTGGAGCTTAAATGATTCAATGTTGCTATCTATACTTACAGGGTCCACCTTTGTTCTAAATGGCCACTGGCCTAGGGGACTCTAGATTTAAGCATGCTTGGTTGTGGTGATTAGCACTATCAATGTTTCTGATTATGTTCTTGGTAGTTTTCTTGGCAAGCATCTGATGAAGCACTACCTGGGGCTAGTAGAGGCCACTGGGTGGTTATACTGTAGCTGCTTGCTACTAACTTGTACATGTTATCTGACAGCCAATTTTAATTGTGCTTTGTGCGTATTACTTTGACCTCAATTTGACTGTGGTTGACTACAATACTTCAGCATAAAATAACTATTACTAAAAAACGTCGACAAAAGAATAGTTGAGTTAAAGCCTAGCTTGATCTCATGATTTGCTGAAATTTAGCTTAAGTTGACAGATCTTGCATGGTTAAGATTGGTCATTTTGCCATTTTAATGGTCAAAGCACTAAGAATAGTTCTTAGTGAACAAAAGCTGATTTCTGTTCTTTGTCTATCTCAGATGGCATTAGGTACCTGCATAATAGAAGATACATCTGTCATATTTTTCACCTGTGCAAGCGGGCTTGTAGTTTCATGTTAAATGATGGAAAGCCACAATTTCAGTACTCTAGTGTTGTGGTTCTCTTCTTGTTCAATGCTTTTGAGATTGTATGGATCGTGTTTGTGAAGATGGGCACTGTCTTGTTAGTAGCTTAGTGGAGTGTTCATCTCTGTGCCTGCTGTGCCGGACAATGTAGGCTTGGTGCTGGCAACGTGTGGGTTTGGTTACAGATTTCATGATGTTTAAGCCATCTTTTACTAGAAATATCACAACAGAGCTGTGCTTTATTCCAGCCCAGATGGAATCCTAGAGCTGGAACCTATGAGTTCATACAACCGCCTTATCTTGCATCGGCTAGCAGATATATTTGGGTATATTCTGAATCATGTACTTCATAAGTTTTATATGTTACCTCAGCAATTTTGTATTCTGAAGTGTTTACTGATTGTTTCAGATTTGCTCATGAGTCAGTTGGGGAAGGTGATGATCGTCACTTGGTTTTGCAGCGATGTGCAGAGACATCAATGTGTGTGAAATTTCTCTTGTTTTGAGATTGAATAAGGTCCTGTTGATTGCAAAATACATCGTCTGCTAGATATCCAATGGATGGATGTCGGAGGCCCCCTCCCGGGGGGGGGTCTGTATTTGCTAGATACTATGAAATATAATGACTGAGGGTTTACTGTCCATCTGCACATTGATGTCTCTTTGAAATTTGTGGTGACTTTTTAAAAAAAAAAAAAAATACCTTTTGAATCGTCAGTAAAGCCAATATTCGCATATTAAACTGGTGATTGCCTGAGTCAGAACACCCATCCCCCTATTGGCCCACGTATTCTAGCTTCAAGTGATCAGTTGGTTCTTCCTTCTGCAGACCTTCAATCCTTGTTAGTGATATTCTTTGGCAACATGAGGCATGTGAATCTCCTTCAATGCCATACCAACTATTAAGAAGAGATGAAACATCCACTGGTAAGTTACTCTAGTCTCTTTTCTTCAAGGTTCATCAATTGATTCCTAATGTCATCCGTTAAATCTCTGATGTGGGGTAATGGAGCCATTCGACGATGTTACGTCTTAAAAGTGGTTGACAACTAGTAGCAGAATGTACGTGTGTGAGACATGATCCTTGAATGGTTAATGTAGGGATTTTAGTGGCTGATTTGCGTTTTGAACTTGGTCTTTTGACATTTTATTTTATTTTATTTTTTTGTGTTAGCAGTGTGCACTCATTCTATCCATGAAGCCATACCAAAAATTACTTTGGAGTGCCACCTAGGGTGGAGTGCAAGGATTTAGATTTGTGAAGCCTTAGTTTAGTATCTAATTTACTGACAATTTTCTATTGGACTGTAGATTTGGAGTTGCTAGTTGCCAACTAGTTCGCTGCAAAGGAGGGTTGGGGGGCCGGGGGGGGGAAGAGGATGGTAACCTAAGCATGTGTAATATAAAATGGTTTTGAATTTCTTGCTTTTTTCTTGAAATTGCAGACTTAGTTCAGAAACCGTACCTTTAAAGGATAGCAAGATCATCATTTGCCATAAATAGAAACTATGATGTATAGAACTAGGAAGAAAAAACAAATGGTGAATGTCTTGATACATATTTGAAAGCCAAAAAGTTTCTACTATTTTCTTCATTCTATGTATTGGAATCTTCCCAAAAGTGGGACGCTGAATATTACAACTTAAACGAGGACAGTATGTAGTAGTATGATTTTGTCCTGATTGAGTGATTCAGAAGTGCTTCCTTTGTATATAATTAAAAAAAAGACGAGTGAAGCCTAGTAGGTGGATGCTTTATTGTCAACATAAAAACTGTGATGCAAAAGGAGACATGGTCATGAAATATGTGGAGCGCTTCTCCCTATCTTTTGACTGAATTGCGGGTCTTGTATTTGGAAATTGGAATTGGATTTGCTTGTGTTCTGCTGACTGTTTATCTGTCGACTCATTAGATGATTAGAACTTTGGAAAACTTGAACCTTGTATGGATTATTTTTTATTGTATTTCAGTGTTGAAGATGGACATAGCCTCCTCCCCAAATTTCCTTGAGAGAGAAGCAGCTTATCTTGCTGCACGTGAACGGATATTTGGTATTGAGGAACTCGAGTCGCAAGAAGCTACCAGACAGAAGCCTAGACATGATCCTGTTGTTGCCCGTCGCATGATCGCCCATGCCTTGGGCCAGAGAATAATTCAAAGCAGTCAGGTTAAAGATGACGACAGTGGTCCGTCCCATCAGCCGCTGGATGTTTCTGACATTGAAAGAAAGATTAAGGTGAATTTAGACTTGCATCAAGAAACTTCACCCAACTCCAGTAGTTACGGGGACAATAATGTGAGAGCCTTTAGGGGAGGAGCATCTGCCCCAGATGAGAAGCTTTGCCAGAGGGCATCAGATACAAAATCTTCCAAGAGTGGTGCGAGACCTGGCGGAAGAGATGCACTAGGTGTTTCTAAAATGAGAATGAGAGAAGAAAATTTAGGAGCCGCAAAAAGGATTTTTGCCCATGCTTTGGGTATTCCGGTTTCAAAAGAAGCAGTTCCTAGGTGCGGGGAGGTAAAAACTACTACTACTGAGTGATGCCGGAGAATATTTCAACCTATCAGTGAAGAAACGTGAATTTTGAGACTTCAGAAAGCAAAGGAACTGCAGGAGTGAATGTCATCCAGAGAAGGGACTCAGAGATCGAAAATGGTTGCGTGTTAAGAGTCCAACTATTGTTCTACTATAGACGATTTAGAGTGTTTCAACTACATCGATTTTGGAGATGCTGGAGGTGAATTGGGTTGGGTCAGATCGTGTGGCATATGCAGTTCAATGTCTAAATTTGATTATGCTTCAAAGCAACGGCTCTTGAGACAGTATGCTCAACTCTCCACCCTGGGCTGGGGTAAGGAGTTCTTGTAAACGGAGACCCAGTCATCAAATGGAGATGGTTGGTGTCTCTTTGGGTGTGAATTTATTCCTATCATTTTATTTTCGTGTTAGATGCTTCAAGGCAATGGGTGTATCAGAAATTTCTAAGGTTGTAAACTTGTAATCTATTGAATACTTGTCAGCTTGATGCTATTTGTCAGGGTATTGCTGGCTTTTCGCCAAACAGTCGTCTAAGACATTGATTTGATCCAACAATTTTTGGACCATCCATCTGAATGAAGTGCAATCTGCTCCCAGGATTAAATATGTGTTAGGAATAATATTAGAGCAACAATAATAGCGGAAGCCATAGGATGAGTTAGAGGTTCAGAATTCAAGTGAATAACAGAAAACAGAAATAAGAAGACAAGAGATTTAACGTGGAAAACCCATTGCGGGAAAAACCACGGACGGCGACAATACTAGAACAATTCACTATGAGCAGGAAGAATACAACACGATCACAATCACCACAGCGATTTGATCTAAGAGCAGAATTATAACCTCTCTATTGTAATCTCTCACAAAATACTTCTACCTCTCAATGTATGTATGAGTACTGGAGATTTTTAGATCCTAGGCTTGACCCTCTTTATATAGGGTCTCAAAAGTAGGGTTTTCCTCCCTAACTTGCAACCCTAGCCGCCAGGTGGAATTCCCCCTTGAACAGAACTCTAACCGCCTTCCGAGAGAGGCGGCGTAAACACACAGGGCACGACCGTGCCACGTGGCACGGTCACCCCGTGCCACATGGCACGGCCGTGCCACATGGCACAGCACCCCCGTGCCGTTTTTCTGTCCTCTTCGACTGGACGTTCTTCGTCTTGACACGCCCGTGTCCTGTGTAGCACGGTCCCACCGTGTCGGTACTTGGATTTTGGATCACGAAACCCAACAATATGCATGATGGTGATGGGTAATAACTTTGATTTGGGTCACACCCAACTCAAATAATATGTACATGTCAAGTGGATCTAGCGCTAAAATTTTGAAAGTAGTTATAAAAAAATCTCAAAGTAAACCGGGTAAATGGACTCTTCGAATTGGTCTCAAGTTGGGTTCAGTTGGGCTCTATTAGATACGGTCTGGTCTCGGTGTTCGGTCTTGAGTCGGATCATTACTATTTGGGTTAACTTGAGGATGATTAACGTTAGTGCAATAAGCCTACTTTGAAAAGAAAAAATAATGTTGTAGGAAAATGTTTGAGTCAGATTTGATTTATTCTGTCCGAAACTTAAAAAGGGGAGAAAAAGAAAAAAGAAAAAAAAAGATTTACAAAAAAATATATCCTGTTCTCTCTAAATTACGCTATCATTCATCTCTCACTCTTTAGTACTGGGGAATCGCTACGTTACATCTCAAATCTTCGTAACAAACAGCCTTAATTGCAACCAGACTGATGAAAGGCGTTCGTAAAAAAGGGCTACTGTATGAAGCTATACAATTATTGATGAAATTGGAGACGCATGGATGTCGTCCAGATCGGAGATTACCTACAATACTCTTGTCAGAGGGTTTCTCTGCAGCAATGAAGTCACGCAAGCCCTACAGCATATTGATGTCATCACTGCCAAACGTTTTCTAGCTGATGGTGATATTTTTGCGCTAGCGGAAGGTGTTAAGCAATAATAATATACCACAATTTTTTACTCCTCAAACGAAAAAAAAACTATGATGTCTACTAGCTACTACGTTTGTTCTCTCCAGTTTTTCATATTTTAAAGTTGATATATAACTTATGTCAAAATCGCAGAATATTACAACTACTTACCATTTACTAAAACCGCTGGTTACAGAGCACAAATCATCTGCAACCAACTAAGAAACCCCCCCCAAAAAAACCCATGAAGTGAACACGTCAAATATGAAATGAAACCACGAATAAGCAATCTCTATCTAATCGCACCAAAAGGGAGAAAAAAGAAATATCATCAAATTGAAATCAATGATTAGTGCTAAGTTAAAGAAAATTATACGCTAAGAATACATTGCAACTAAAAAGCCGAAAAAATCAATAATAACAATAAAAGAAAACTAAAGAGATTAGTATTAGACTAAATTAAAAGTCTAAAATCCGCAACAGAGGGACGGAGGGAGAGAGCGACAAAGAGATTAATTTAATTTTTCTATTAAATTCCAACTTTATAATTGGACTTCTTGTATTTAAACAAATAAAAAATGCAACCACAACATAATCCCACCAATGAAGACACACAACAATCCATCTGCCACTTGTCCTGGTGAGTGATCAACGGCTACAAGCTATATAGCAAAGATGGAAAAATGCAAAAGAAGGCAAAGGTGAGTTGGCTAGAAGAAATGCTTCATGTATTTTTCTACAATCTGATCCACAATGATTTTATATGCCTTCTCACTAGGATGGTAGCTATCCCAAAATAAATACTTGGCTCGATCTTCACACGTAGTAGAAAATAGGTTGCAAAATACGGCCACCTCGATTACTCCAGATCCACAACATCCTTTGTCCACAACTTCAAACCCTAAATTAAACATCGAGAAGAGTGTTGAGATTGATAAAAATCAAAAAAGAAAAAAAAAAAAAACATAGTAACAAATGAAGTCAAAAGTAACTGACATGTTAGCTGGAGCTTTGAGAATTTTGTGACCAAGGTAGTCAAACAAGCAGCAATAGGCTGGTGGATGGATTTGGTAATCATGGCCATTAATGGTTAGTCCTTGAAGTTAAGAGTTACCTTTGGCAACAAAGTCATCAGTGTTCTCCATAATGGGATGGAAAAGCTGATGGAAAAAATAGTGAATTAAGACCATACAAGATACCAATGAGGTAAATACCTAGAGGAAGCTTTGTGAGAGTGCGTAAGTGTAGGGAGCAACTGGTAATTAGTTGCTCAGGAACAACACATCCGGGTGAGGGGTGTGGGAAATGGGAATGACATGTTTATAGGTGTTGGTAATTAGTACTTGTAAACTAGGCGAGACTTTATATATTATCCTAAAATAGTAGAAATATAATTTTTCTATCAAAAGTTCTTGTGTCAGTTTATTTATTTTATCGTGTTCTTTATATCTTCACATCCTATATGCTTAAAACCCAACAAAAAGTAGGGACTCGAGGGTGAGACATTAGCTTCCAATGAAATACTAAACAATGTGAGGATGACTAATACTGGTGGGGAAGATTCCATATCGCTTCAATTTTGTGTCGGATCAATGCGTTTCATGTCAAAATCAGGTTGCCCTGTTTTTTTCGGGCTAGTTTTAGTGACACTTGCGGAGGATGATCAACTTCTGATTAATTTCTTGGGGCTTAGGAACTATACATACTCCTATTTGAATTAAGCTTTCTTGCAAAGAGAAGGAAGGCTTACCGTAGTTTATACCATTTTCGATGAGATCAAGGAAAATGCTATAGATGTCCATGCAGACTATCTCGGAATCAGGAAGTCTGTGACCAAGGGCCTCGAGTTCAACTGCAAGTTTGTTGTTGAATAACTGTGTTGCTTTTTCGCGATCTTCTGCACATTCTCTGTTTGGCCCCCCTCCTAGGGTCCTTTGTGACGGTATGCACCCTAAGGGTGGTGCATTGCTGACAAAAATCTTCCGAGCACCAAATTTATATAATTTCTAACATAGGTTGATGTACACGTAACATTAGTTAGCATAGTATCCATCTTTTTTCATCTTGTACAAGTGCTCTAAGCTATTACAAAGAATCTGTCTTTAATGGAATGATGTACCTCAATAAAGGATGAAGCTGAGTTTCGGACCAGATTGGTGTATGAATCAACATCGTAATCATCTCTTATGAAGGGAGTCGAAAAATAGGTGTTGGCAATGTCATCGGTGCCGGCAACCACCACATACACACTATTGCCGAGGATGAAGTTTGTTTGTTGTTCTCCCACCATTGCTTTCACTTTCGCAGTGTACTCTTTGAACATGTTTAACTGGTCTTTCATCGATTTAACATTCTCCGTTCACCAATCAAACAAAAGAAGACAATTAATCAAGTTAGAAAGGTAAATGACATGAATTTTTTGAATTTGTCAAATTCACATCCTTTGGTTGGATTAGCAAGTTGAAGTTGGTTACCACATATGAAAGTTTTGTTAACTTTGAAACGAAGCATGCGAAATAGAATGACATGACAACCATGCTAAATAACAAGGATGGTTTAAATGTGTGAAAACATATGCTGCTTACAAATATTCTAGATGTCAGAGGATCAAATCCACAAGCTGATGAAGCGAAGCTCACTCCAGTTAAAAGTTCCTCCTCTTGTAAATCTGGATCAAGATATGCTGGCAAGAGCTTTTTCACACCTAGTGCATCCGCTAAAGACTCATGAAACATTGAAAAATCAGATACAAATTGCACTAAGCAGGACATAACACAAACTTAAAGACATGCGAAGTAGATCACTTAATCAGCAAATCTAAAAATGAAGCTCGGAATCTACAATTTTGTGCCCTAATCAATCTTTTCACACAAAGTCATGTTAATTACAAACCAGCAAAGTAAACCAGACCAATTGTTAGAAGTCTCGAAACTGAGTATCATAGCATAAAGATGAATGAGTTTCTTGCATACGTGCAGGATGCAAACGCTCGTGTGCATTAATATTTCTTTTCCTTTTCTTGTTATCGTTTGAGCCTCGTGAAGGATGTATTCTACCATCCTACCTAAGAAGTCAGTAGGAATACGACCATTGCTGAATCGACCAGTTGCCTTTCCATCCTCGAAATCCTTGCCATATGGAGGGAAGTTCGCTTTAATGAGTGTCAATAGAATCTCATTATTATTGCCAGGATCAACTATTGAATCCCCAAAGGCTAAAAGGGCCGGTATATTTTCTTTTGGCAACACCTTTTTCTCTGTATCGACTGTGCTGCACGGGCGAATTCTGCACAAAGATAATAGAATCAACAAGCAACGAACACAGCAAGTTACAGTTGAATATAGAGGGGCCTTCATTTTCGTCGACCTGTTTATGTAATAGTCACTCAACAAATCTTTCTGGAAGTTCAAAAAGGTATAAGATTTAAGTAGTGAGGATGTCGAGCAGAAACAGTGTGGCAAGGTTGTTAATCAAGAGTCCCACATAGGCTTACTTCTAGCTCTTCACGTAGTTAGCATGCTTAACATTTTTTTGTCATCATTTAAGCAGAAATGCTGGTAACAAACTAACCTTAAAATCATACAAACTGATCTGCAACACTTGATCATATAATAATTAGCGCAATAATTTTACGTGTATTGCCTTCTATTAATGAAAGAACAAAACAACATAGATGGGATGTCACACAATTAACTTCTTAAGAAATGAAAAATGTAAACAATACTTTGGTGCTACCTCTCTCACCCCCAAAACAGTAACCGTTTATTGTATCTTCGTTCATTACCTTTCTTCGTAGATTTGGTACTTTGAGGTTGGGATGGTCCACTTTCAACCATGCTAGCCCTCCTATCTACTGTAGTTTTTCTTATTTTAGTAGTATTTTCATCTGTTTAGTTTGAATTCTTTCCAATTGTGAGAGCCTCGATCACTCACAACGCTGAAAAGCCACTCCCACTGAGGATCCACAATGACCTATGGAGTGGTTGCAGGCATTCGTCGACTTCCTGCAGTATTTGTGGCTTCGACTTGTCAAAATTCTTACCTGATTGCTTGGTACCATCATCGTATTCACCCCAGACGTTCAAATGGATTAGATCTCCGAACCCAATTGCCTCCAGCATCGGTGCGAAAGCAACACAGCCATGACTTCACCAGTCTTCACGATGCCCTCCACCTGTTCGACGAAGTGATCCGTATGAATCCCGTCTTTTCCACTGTTGATTTCAATCGTTTAATTTCCCCCATTGTCAAGATGAAGAAGTATGGCATCGCCATCTCCCTTTTCAGGCGACTTGAGTTGTTGGGCATCCCCAACGATGGTTGCTCACTAAACATACTAATCAATTGCTACTGCCACGTCAACCATCTGGGTTATGGCTTTTCCCTTTTGGGTAAGCTCCTTAAGCTTGGCTACCCCCCTAATTATGTCACCTTCTCAACCTTAATTAATGGCCTCATTAATAGTGATCAAGTGGACCAAGTATCGCCTTGTTGGACAGAATTCTCGAGCAAGGCTTCCAACCTGACCTAGTCACCTTTGGTGCTTTGGTAAAGGGCTTATGCAGAAGAGGGAGAAATGCTGCTGCTTTGTCTTTGCTTAGGAATATGGAATCTGGCGACCTTTGGCGACCTTTGTGAACCCGACATTGTCATATATAGCACAATCATTGACAGTCTCTGTAAAGACAGGCTGTTGGATGAGGCCCTGGACCTTTTCTCCCAGATGAAAAGCAGGCGTATTTCACCTGACATCATCACTTACACTTACTTAATTCGAGGCCAGTGTAGTTTACGATGATGGAGTGATGCTCAGACAACACTGAGTGAAATGCTCCAACGCAACATAGCACCAGATGTTGTCACCTTCAACACTTTGATTGACATGTATTGCAAAGAGGGGATCGTTGAAGAAGCAAACTCTATACTGAAATTGATGATTGACAAGGGTGTGATGCTAGACATCATCACTTACAATTCATTGTTGGATGGTTACTGTCTTAGGGGACAAATGGAAGAAGCATCAAAACTGATGGATCTGATAGTCAGAAAGGATTGCCATCCAGATGTTGTGAGTTTCAACACCATGATCAATGGGTACTGTAAGGCTAAAAATCTGTACCAGGCTTTCAATCTATTTCAGGAAATGTCGTCTAAACGAGTGACTCCAGATGTTGTTACATATAACACTCTGATAGACAACTTGTGTAAGGATAGTAGACTCCGTGAGGCATTGCATCTTTTCGGCGAGATACAAGCTCAAAGGTTAAGTCCAAATGTTGTCACTTGTGCTTCTTTGTTGGATGGCCTATGCAAGAATGGAGGCTCAATGAGCAGTAGCAATATTTGCTGAGCTGGAGCGAAAAGGATTGATCAGTGATATTGTGGTCTATAACATCCTAATTGATGGAATGTGTGAAGAAGGAAAATTTAAAGATGCAGCAAATATCTTCTCCAAGCTGCTGTCCAAGGGATTGCGGCCAAATTGTAGAACATACAATATAATGATTACAGGCCTTTGTACGAAAAGGAAGCTTACTCAAGCTGGTCAATTATTGGCCAAAATGGGGGAGCACGGATTTTGTCCAAATGAGGTTAAATACAATACTCTTATTAGAGGACTTCTTTTCAATGCTGAAGTCACTTATGCTTTGCAGCTTATTGGTGTCACATGGGCAGAGGTTTTAGTCCTGATGCAGATACCACATCTTTGTTGTTTGACTTACTTTCAAATGAACAAACAGGGAAGTCAGTGAAGGAATGGCTGCAACAAACAGAGAAGTCAGTGCTGAGCCATGGCTTTGTACAAAAAATTCTAATGTCATGTTTTATAGGTAACCTTGATGAGGATGTATTGATCTTTGATATTCTTGATGTACTTTTATGTCGAGGCTGATATTGTTGTTTGATGTGTCGTAATTCCAAATTAATAGAAAAGTTTTCCACTGATTTTTGAGGTGTTTCTAATACATGTTTCCGACAGATCATATCTGATGTGGGCAAGGGCACATGAGAGGAGACAGCGACATAGAGAAGGAGAATTTTTTCATGCATTGTGTATGGCCATCATTTTCCATCCAAACCAAAAAAGCAAGTGATAAGTATAATAGATAGATGGCCTAACAAATCAAGTTGGATGATCTGACCATCACGAGCATCACCTGCTTAATCATCTGCCCATATTTAGTTTTGGTGGTTGTTTTATTATAATTTTCATCACTTATATTTTATGCTTAGATAGTTATAGTTTTTAGAATTATCATTACCTTTCCAGAACTCTAGTACACATCTAATATTTGTTCGTTTTTTAATGCTTAAAGCATATGTCCTTCTCTGTAGATGAAGCATATTTTTTTCATAAGTTTGCTGACATCATCTCTAAATTTTAGTCAGAAAGCATATGCCCTTCTCCGTCGAAACTGAGGGATCTCATGGTCAGAAAGGATTACCAACTAGATGTTGTGAGTTTCAACACCATGATCAATGGGTACGGTAAGGCTAAAAATCTAGACCACGCTTTCAATCTATTTCAGGAAATGTCGTGTAAAGGAGTGACACCAAATGATGTTACGTGTAACACTCTGATAGACAACTTGTGCAAGGATAGTAGACTCCACCAGGCACTACATCTTTTTGATGAGATGCGGGCTCAGGGGGTACGTCCAAATGTTGTCAGTTGTGCTTGTTCGAGTAACAGAGTTGAAGTTCCAAGCAATCCAATCAAAGACTCCATGATCTCTTGCTCTATTCAGCCCTGTTTTACCAACAAAATCAGAATGGGATAGAAATGCACACTCACAAGGATGGAAAGCCACTCCCACTTAGGATCCACGGTGACTTATGGAGTGGTTGCAGGCATTCGTCAACTTCCTGCAGTATTTGTGGCTTCGACTTGTAAAAATTCTTACCTGATTGCTTGGTACCATCATCGTATTCACCCCAGACGTTCAAATGGATTAGATCTCCGAACCCAATTGTCTCCAGCATCGGTGCGAAAGCATCATAGCCATGACTTCACCAATCTTCGGGATGCCCTCCACCTGTTCGATGAAATGACCCCGTATGAATCCTGTCCGTTCCAATGTTGATTTCACTCGTTCAATTTCCCTCATTGTCAAGATGAAGGGCTTCCAACCTGACCTAGTCACCTATGGTGCTCTAATAAAGGGCTTGCGCAGAACAGGGAAAAATGCTGCTGCTCTCTCTTTGCTTAGGAGCATGGAATCTGATGACCTTTGTGAGCCCAACATTGTCATATATAACACAAGTCATTGACAGTCTTTGTAAAGACAAGGAATTAGATGAGGCCCTTGATCTTTTCTCCCAGATGACAAGCAGAGGTATTTCAGCTGACATCATCAGTTACACTTCCTTAATTCGAGGTCAATGTAGTTTAGACGATGGACTGATGCTCAGACAACACTGAGTGAAATGCTCCAAAGCAGCATAGCACCCGATGTTATCACCTTCAGCACTTTGAGACATGTATTGCAAAGAGGGGATGCTTGAGGAAGCAAACTCTATACTGAAATTGATGATTGATAAAGGCGTGGTCCCAAACATCATCACTTATAGTTCTTTGTTGGATGGCTATTGTTTGAGGGGACAAATGCATGAAGCATCCAAACTGATGGATCTCATGGTCAGAAAGGATTGCCAACCAAATGTTGTGAGTTTCAACACCATGATCAATGGGTACTGCAAGGCTAAAAATGTGGACCAGGCTTTCAGTCTATTTCAGGAAATGTTGTCTACAGGATTGACACCAAATATTGTTACATACAGCACTCTGATAGACGGGTTGTGTAAGAATAGTAGACTCCACCAGGCACTACATCTTTTTGATGAGATGGAAGCTCAGGGGTTATGTCCAGATGTTGTCAGTTGTGCTTCTTTGCTAGATGGCCTATGCAAAAATGGGAAGGTCAATGAGGCAATAACTATGTTTACTAAGCTGGAGCAAAAAGGATTAATTGGTAATATTGTGGTCTACAACATCCTAATTGATGGGATGCGTGAGGAAGGAAGACTAAAAGATGCAGCAAATATCTTCTCCAAGCTGCTGTCCAAGGGGCTGCAGCCAGATTGTAAAACGTACAGTATAATGACTAAAGGCCTTTGTAAGAAAGGGCAGCTTACTCAAGATAGTCAATTACTGGCCAAAATGGAGGAGCATGGATTTTGTCCAAATGAGGTTACATACAATACTCTTATTAGAGGATTTCTTTGCAACAATGAAATCACTCAAGCTTCACAGCTTATTGATGTCGTGACTGGCAGAGGTTTTAGTCCTGATGCAGATACCACATCTTTGTTGTAGTTAGTGAGGGAATGGCTTCAGAGTAATTTGAAACAATAAACATGGCTTTATGGCAAAAAATGACTCTGAGGTATCCCACTTTCTTTGGAAATAATTTTTAGAGGACCATGTTTTTAAAATGTATTCTAAAGTGCACAACATTGTTAGGTAATTATTAAGGGCTTGCATTCCGGTGATAAATGTGCAAGTGCCGATGAGTATTTGGCGGGAATTGCAAAGTGAACCTAGTGTTCCAATTTTGCCCTTGTAAAGGCTGAAACTATAACGGTAACCTTCATCTCTCCTCTCATTAAAACCTCCAATCTCCCCCCCTCCTTGAGCCTACATTCTCTCTCCTCCCCTAGTTCCCATCTCTCTCACACAGCTCTCTGTTCTTCTCCACAGCCGAAGGACGCCATTGAAGCAGGGAGAAAAGGTAAGTGTATAATTAATTTTTTTTTTTGTTGGTCTCTCTCCCAATGGGAGCACTGGGTTGTGGTCTGACCTTCAAATGTGGGCTTAGTGTTGAGTAACCCTAGTTGGGCATGAACTCACTCTGTTTTGGTGAAGGAACTCATATCTGAAGGTGATAATGCAAGCATCAAGTTCAGCAAGGAGAGGTGACCATCAAGAAGCAACTGTCATGTGCCCAAGGTGCAATATTGGAGGAATAAAAAAGGTATCATAGTCAAGCCAAAACCCAGGCAGAATGTATGCCAAGTGTTTGAGATGTGAGAAGTTTTTAGGATGGGTGCATGAAGCTAATCCAAATCTGGAGAGAAAATTGCTAAGTGAAATTGAGATAGTGAAGCATGAGCTAAGGGAGTTGAAGATAATGTTGAAAATAGTAGAGAAAGGGCAAAGTATTCTTGCTATGTTAGAGATTGGTGTTATTGTATTGGTTGCACTTGTTTTAATATTGTAATATGTGGTTGTTATGTAAGCCTATAAGGTTGATTGTCATGGTTTTGGAGTTGATTGGGAAGAAGCACATTGTACTTGAAACTAAGCATGTTTCGGTGCAAGTAGAAGAAGCTGCAATTGCAAGTCTGAATCCAATCTTGAACAGAAACTGCGTTTACATAGAAGTTCTTATCGACAATGACAATTACACAAACATATTCTGGTCATCCAACTGAAACTGCTTATACAATATATAAAATACATCTAAAATACTCATCCCTAATACAATACAACATGGCAGCTTGTAAAGAAGAAGCTGAAGATAAAGCATCTGAAATACATAAAATCTAAATTGGCCAAATACAATACAACCACCAACATAAGTAGCTTAAATAAGAAGCTTATTACAAAGCATCTAAAATACATAAATTCTGAGTTAAAGAGCTTAGCTGGACTGAGTTGGAACCCCTGATGCTGCTGCTGTTGAGGTGGAAGCTAGGCTGAGTCTTTGGATCTTTCTTGGCCTCCCAACTGGATTGCCAGTCTTCTGTTGAGGCTTCTTCCTGTATTGCAGTCTACCATATTCATCCCTTGACTGCCCACATGTGAGGCTGTTGTGACCCAGTTACTTGCACTTCTTGCACCTCTTAGTGCCACTTAATTGGATGGTGGACAGTTGTGGAGGGATGGGAAGTCTGCTTTTTCTTCTTTTGTGCTTCTCTATCCTTCCCCTCTTCCTAAGCTCAAAAGGGGGATCCAAAGCAGGCAGTTCACTCTCCCCCCATAAGCATGAGTCAGGAATAGGGTGTATGATACCATCATAAAGCTTTCTATAACTCTCAACATTAAACCATGGATAACAATAGTCATCCAACTTGTGGTTTAGGCTAAGAATGCACCTGGCAACATGCTTACAGGGTATGCCACTGACTTGCCACCTTTGAAAATCACAATAATGATATGCCAACTTAACAGTGAAATTTGTGGATCCCTCTCTAACAGCAAACTCCCCCCTCCCAGCTGGCACTAAATTGCAGTAGTTTCTGGACTCGAGCTCAACTTTCTTAAGCTTTTTCTCCACAAATGGGGTCACTTTTCCATCCCAATCAGCTGAAATTTGAAACCTCTTATCAAATCTAGCCCCAATAAGCTTTCTAATCTCTTCCAACATAGTGTAGGTTGGCTTTTCCCTATGCTTAACAATTGCATTATTGAAACTCTCAACAAAGTTGTTTGTGTTGTCATCTACTTTTAGGGTCTGGTCAAATTTAAACCTTGCCCAATGTTCCAATGGCTCATTGTCTCTTAACCAATGAAAATCAGAAATATCCTTATCCTTAATTTTATCCATAGCCTTTTTGAAAACAAATTCAGAGTATGCATTGGCAGCAATATAAAAGAAGCAATCAAACCAAGCACCTTCACCATTTTAAGGGGAGGAGAATAAAATATATGTTAACTGAAAGCAATGAAAAAGAAGTAATCAAACCATAAACTGTAATAGGCACATACCAGGGTAGAGTGAGGCAAAGTTCTTGTAGAAGTGGAGGACACAAATCCTCCTTGAAGCTTGAGGCATGATATTCTTCAATGTTTTGATTATGCCCTGCATCATAAACAACAAATTATGTAAGTAATTGACAATTGCACACAGAAAAAAAAAAAAAAGTAATGTAGTTAACTGCTACCTTGTGCCTGTCAGAAATGATTGTGTACTTAGAACTGTCCTCCCTTGCATCCAGTGCAATTGCTAAACCATGCAGAAAAAAGCTCCACTCCTCTTCATCCTCTCGAGGTGCAACTCCATAAGCTAAGGGATACTGCCCATTGTTCCCATCTGTTGAGCGGTAAATTTACCTATTTTACGTACTTCTTTCACCCACTTTTAGCTCGTATAATAACTTAATTCTTAGGATTTTACCTTGTTTTATTTATGTTTTGTAGGAAATAACTCCAAATCAAGCAAACGTCGCAGAAAGGGACGAAGATGGGACAAAACGATGAAAATCAGCGAAAACAGGCGAAAAACAGCAGTGCACGGCCATCCTGCAGGGAGGCACGACCGTGCACTGGTGGCCGAAGCCACGCACGGCCAGCACGGCCAGGCGCACGGCCGTGCGTTCTGGCCGTGCGTGGTGGCGCACGGGCGGCCGTGCGTGGTGGCACGGCCGTGCGTCGGGCCTGCGTTCGCGATATAACCCCTTTTTGCCAGTTTGTTCGGAGAGTTCGTTCGGGGTTTCTCCTTGGGCGATTCTTAGGGTAGTTTAGGTTAGGTTTATCCAATAAAAACCTCAATAGGAGGATTAGATTAGGATTGTAGTTTGTATTTTGGGATTCAAGCTTGTGGATCTCAAGTTCTTCAATCGATTCAAGCATAAGTTTCCCTCTTCCTTTTCTCTATTTATTTCATTGTTCTTGTTTATGTTTTGTTAGTTTTAATTCTTGTATTTGTTTTGCTTAAGTTTATATGTTTAGTTTTTGTTGTTAATATATGTTATTTACTTGTTTAAATTCGTTTGATTTCATTTCCTTCGCTTTGTTCTTCAAGTTTATGTTCTTGTTTGTTAGTTTAGGTTTTCATGCGTTTTTCATGATTTGTTGGTAGATTGTGTTGGCTTGGATTGTGATTAGCCTCTTGATGGCTAATTGATCTTGTACTAGGCCTAGCCATACCCAATCTATGCCTAGAACCTAGAGTTTTCCTTCACGCCCGCCAAGTGTTCGATGAAATGCCTGAGAGGGCTTTCATCCATATTATTGGGCGATTGACTTATGCTGAGAGGTGAGGTCAATTAGCTAGTGTGGGAGAGGGAATAGCCGAGTTCGGGACATGAAAATAGTATCCGAATCGAGCTAGGTCCGGGGTTGCTAGTTTTGTGGTCTAATTCGCCTAACCCCACGAAAGTAGGTGGTTACACGAGTTAGACTAGCTCATGACCCTTGAGAGAGGGCTTGGGTGGTCTTTGATGGTGCAACCGACCATCTCTTGTTCATAGTATGGTTTGGGTAGGTTAGGACTCATCTTGGTTAGTTAGTTCATCCATTGGTAAAATCATAACTCCAAGTCACTTGTTTTTGTGTTTGTAGCGTAGTTTAGTTTCCCCTTTTCACTCTTTGATCTCGCCTAGATTGAGACGCTCTAGTGAACTCTGGTAGTTGAAAACCCAATTCCCTGCGGACGACACCCCAAGTACTCAACGATACACCTTGCACTTGGGGTTTATAAATATTAAAACTCTGTTTTTCTTGCAACACCATCTAACCCCATAGCAGTGATGAGGATACCCTTGTATGACCCTTTCAAGTGACAGGCATCAATGCTAATGAAGGGCCTATAGTGTTGTTTGAAGGCAGTAATGGATGACCCTATACAAATCTGACATCTCTTAAAAGATGGATTCCTACCAGGGCCCTCATCTTTCCAGTTGATGAAACATAGAGAGTCATGATTTTTTTTCCTTAAACACCGTCATATAGTTTGGCAATACCTTATACCCTTCATCATGCCTACCTTCAACCACATTTTTCATTAACTTCCTAACCCTCCAACAAGTGTAATCAGGTACTCCAAACCTCCTCATCAGAGTTTTCTGCATTGTCCCCTTATCCATATTAGGGTTGTCCTTAAACTCATCCAGTAGCTTAGTTGCAACACATTTGGATGAGGCATGCTTATTGAACTGTGTATTGGGACACTTGTGACCCTCATTCAAGGACCTAATCATCCAAGTACACTTATCCACAAGCACAACTGCATGGATTTTGAATGGATAGTCATTGTTGATACACCTCTGTGTGTATCTGCTCCTAGTGTTCTTTATTTTCCTTAAACTAACGCCATGTTGCACACAATAGTCCTTCATTACATTCAAAAACTCTTCTTTACTTGTGAAGATGTCACCAACAGCTAAGCTTACATTCCCATCCCTATTTCTACTCCACAACTTGCCTTGCCTAAATACCCTAGCCATTTTGTTCACAATTAGTAAGTTCTCACCCACATCATCATGAATGCTACCATGTCCTATGGTCATATGCAATTGAGTATCATTCTCTAAGTCAATCATCCTGCAAATCATCATCCTCATCTAATGAGAGGCTGTCAAACTCCTCAGACCCATCTGATTGCCACTCCCTGAAGTCACTATCCTCACTGTCATCATGGTCACTTTCTTTATTAGATGCTTGCCCCAAATTATCCTCCACATCACTGTCAAACACATCAACCTCTCCTATTTGTGGTTGGCATAATGAATGCACATCAAAATCAGGCAAGGCCTCTAAATCAACCCTTACTATCCCCAAATCAAAGTCCTCCCCTGGTTCTGAAGTACCAACGAGGGTGCATATTTGTTGGGAGGGGCTGTTTTCCTTTTTGAGGGGTTGGGGGTAGCTTGTAATGTACTGATAGGTCTTCCAGGCCTATATATTTGAGAGGGGCTATTCTGTGCAGCTAAAGCTTGAGATGGACTGCTTTCAAGGGTTGGAGTTGGAGACTTAAGGGTATTAGAGGTAGTTTGAGATCTTGTTAGTGGCCTTCTAGGGGTGCATATTTGCTGGGAGGGGCTATTTTCTGCAGCAGTAGTGTGAGAAGAAGTTCCAGGAAGGGTTGCAGTTGGAGAATTAGGGTTCTCCTGGGCAATTTGAGATCTAGTCATAGGCCTTTTAGGGCTATTAAGAGCAGATGCAGTTTGGGAGGTTGGGGATTCAACAGGTTGGGAGGCCACTCTTTTAGAAGGTGAGGCTGGGTTTGGGCTTTTTACAGTAAGAGTTGATGAGGAAGTAGATTTTAAGAAATAACTGCTTTTGGATTTTGTTGAAGTGCAGCGTGGGGCTTGATCAATTTGTACTGGTGTGATGGGCTGCTTTGCTGCCCTTGGTCTAGATCTCCTAATGGGCAACTTATTAGGTCTGTTTGCAGTCACTTTGGGTTGACATTTTGAAGATTTTTCACTGGGATTCACTTTCTCAGTTGAAGGGGTAACTATCAAATTGTCAGCCCCTGCCCCAACTTTACTAAGTGAAGGCTCACTGTCATTTTGGGCTTGGATTTGAGTTTCAGGTTGATTTTGGGTTGGGCCTTGGTCTTGGGCTTGAGGTTGGTTTTGGGTTGGGCCTTGTTGTTGGCATCTCTGTTTGGTTTCATTCAACCTGTTCAAACTTTCAACAACCTTTTGCAAACTGCTGGCCTCAGGTAGGTCTATGATGTATAAAGGTATCACAACATTCTTTTTCATTTTCCCCTAATGACTAGCCAAACTAACCTAGTCAGAATCTGTGGTAAGTGGCCACCTCTGGTTTTCTCTACCAAGAGGATGCCATCTAAACCCAGGAAACTTAGGCGACTGCACTCCATTTTCCATGGCTGAAGACCTCACATCCCTAAACAAATCTATACTTTGATACTTATCAATACTAATATCCTGGATTGAAATCATTCTATCCTTACAATGAACTACCAAACATCTGCCACCCTGTTAATACAATGGGAAGTTGTTATAATCATGCCAGCTATACTAAACTATCACTCAATTAACCAAATCAACTCATTCAAATAACAGGACATCCAATTAAACAGCCAACATTGCAAGCATTAACTTTCCAAGCATAAAAAACAGAGCATAGAAGATAGGGCATGAACTACTAATTTCATGACCAAGTTAACATAGATACATGCAGATTATGTGGTAGTTTATAAATATTCAACACAGTCAGCAATATAAGTACCAAAATCGAAACCCTAACTACTTAATTAGGCTTTTCATGCCCAACTAGTTTCATAAACCCTAACCTACCAAACCCAAGCAAACCAACTTCAATTCTTCAATACATCATATTACAACTACAGGTTTCTCAATTAATCATATCAACAGCAACGAAAGCATGAATTTGTGAAACAATTGATGCAAGCAAACATCGAATTGCATAGAACTTAGGGTTTCAGTAACTACGTACCATTCTCCGATTTCCAGCTGCAAAGTACCGATCTCTTCAGTTCCTCCTTCTTCCTTCAACGAAGGTGTTCAGCTTCAATAATGGCTTCTCAATCACGGACACAGAGAGAGAGAGAGAGAGAGAGAGAGAGAGAGAACAGATCTACAAAAATGATGCGGATCTCCGACGGAAAAAGCGATGGCGCAATGACCCGTAGGAGAAAGTCAGACATTCCGACGGAAAAACCGACGGAGACCGACGGAAAAACCGACGGAGACCGACGGAGTTTTGAATTTCCGACGGAAATTCTGACGGATTCCGACGGAATTCTGTTGGAATTTTCGAGTGCGCGATTCAAAAAATTTTCAGAGCGCATTTTAAGAGTTTTGGAGGAATTTCGCATTCATTTGCACCATGAAGAGAGAGAGAGAGAGTGGGCAAGGAAGAGAGAGAGAGAGAAGGAAGTAAGGAAGAGAGAGAAGGAGGAGGTGTTTGTGGTTTCCGGTGGCCGGTGATCGGAAAGATTTGGTGTTGTCGCCTATAATTTAATGGTAAGTTATTTATTTTGAGTTAATTTGCTATTTGAAATTGAAATATTTAAGTTATTTGGGTTTTTTATGGTAGTTAATTTGTCATGAATTGGTTTAATGGTGCCGCCGCCTGTGTCGCCGCCTCGCCGCCGCCGCCTCGCTGCCGCCGCCCCCCCGCCGCTTGTAATTACGTTTATTTTGACAAATAATGTAGTTATGTTAAATTTGTTTTTTTAGCATATATGTTTAATTGCATTATTGTATTTTAGATTTAGCACTTATTTTTTCAAGAAATATGGGAATGTAAAATGTGAACTAAATATAAATATAAGTTTTTTTATTTGTGTCATTAGTGAGTATATAATTTATACTAAATAATTATGTTTAATTATGTTGTAAAATTTATTTTTGTATATATATATATATATATATGTTGTATGTGATGATCGTGTAAGCTTTTTGTTTTTTTAGGAAAAAATTTTTTAAAAGCGAATTTTTTTTTCCAGTTTAGGGAGGATTTACAAGTCATTATGTATCTTGTTTGCGATTTTTTAAAAAATTTTAAATACACATATATATGTATAATTAGCTCAAAAAAATACATTATTGTTATTATTAATTTAAATTCATGTTATGAAATTTTTTCTTTTTTTTTTGAGACAAAAAAAAATTCCGACGGAAATTTCCGTCGGACTTTTTTTCAAAATTTAAATTTTTTTTCAAAAATTTCCCTCCAAAATTCTGCAGACCCTGACAAATGGCCGACGGAATTTCCGACGGACAATTCCGTCGGACGCCGTCGGAATCCGTCGGAATGTAATCTGCGACGAGCTAATTCCCGACGGGTGTTTGTCCGTCGTGATTTCCGTCGGAGTTTGAATTTTCCGTCGGAATATTCCCATTTTTCCGTTGGAGATTCCGTCGGAGATACCAAGCATTTTTGTACAGAGACAGAGAGAGAGATGATGATGAAGCAGTTGCAGGGTTCTCTGAAGACCGAGAGTCACAGTGCTTTCCTTCACACTTCGCGGGGTTAGATTCATGGGCATTTATGTCATAAAATTAATACTCATCGGCATTTGCACATTTATCATCGGCATGAACCCCCTTAATAATTACCTAACAATGTTGTGCACTTTAGAATACATTCTAAAAACATAGTCCCCTATAGGGCTGTTCATTAAATGGTCCAGGATCGGACCGGACCGGACCGAGGCATTTCGGTCCGGTCTTTGGTCCTTTCCTTTCCTGTTTTCGGTCCTCGGTCCGGTCCGGTCCTGGACCGGGTGGACCGGCTGGTGGACTGTACCGACCAATTTTTTTTTAATTTCCTGAATCCTGCTACTAATTGGCTTCGACTCTTCTTCGAGGACCAAAACTTTCGAGGGTTCGACACTCACAGCTGCTTACTCCTCCTCCTTCTCATCCGTTCCCTTCTCTTATGCTGCCCTTCTCGGTTCTCGGTGCTCGGCGCTCGCTGGCCGGCGGCAGCTGCCGTGAGGCAGTTCCCTTTTCATCTCCTTCTTCCTTGGCTCCTTACTGCCTTCCTGGACAGACTGCAGCATCTCCTTTTCGGCTTCGCCTACGGTCGTCTTCTTCGGCAAGTTGGTCGTTTTCTGGCAACCAGGTAAGTGTTTTCTGCCTTACTCTTCTCGATCTTCTGTATGCTTGAGCTTGACTGTGGTAATCTTTTGTTGTTCGCGATCTTATCTGAGTCTCTGACCTTGTCACACAAATTAGGGTTTGTAATTGAAAAAAATTTGGGGGTAATTTCTGTGAAAGTTGATTTGGGGGTTGATTTTTTAAAAACGAATTGATTTGATTTTGGATTTGGGTTTGATGTTTCGTTCCTGCGATTTGGATTTGGCCTTTGGGTTTGATTCGTTCATGGTACTTGCAAGTGGGGTTAATGCTTACTAGATTCTCATTCTGGGTTTTTAGGGTTGAATTTACATTTCAATTTGCAAAATGAGATTAACGGTCTTAGCTTCAAAATGAAAATCGAATCTGACCGGTCTGGAGTCGGTCCGGTTCGGTCCCGTCCGGTCCAGGACCGACTCCAGACCAGTCCGGTCCTCGGTCCAAGGTTTGGCAAATTTTCGATCTTCGGTCCAGCCGGTCCGGTCCGGTCTTGGACCGATGAACACCCCTAGTCCCCTAAAAATTATTTCCAAAGAAAGTGGGGTACTTCAGAGTCATTTTTTGGCTTTATATGGTGGACTTTATTTTTTTTTTCTGTTTTACCCCCGGGCGGGAGGGTGGTGTCATACATCAGTTTCTCTTCAGGTATGCAATTGCCGTTGCTTCAACTACTTGCCATATTCTCTAACCCAGCTAATGAACCATTGACCTTGCAGTGAAGCTGATTTGATGACTTGAATGAGATGCTTTGCTCAGGCAAGATGCAAACATGTACAATAATTTTTCTTCTCCTGTTCTTCTTGTTACTTTTTTTGGTCTTGGAGGAATACGACAATCGCTGAATCCACCAATTGCCTTGCCTTCCTAAAAATCCTCACCTTATGGAGTTTCCAAAGGCTAAAACAACCAGTATGTTTAGTTTTGGCACCACCTTGCTTTGTTCACTGACTATGCTGCACATGAAAAATGCAGGGGGAAAATAGATATGCAAATTAACTGCCTAAAGGATTTATAGTGTTGTGTTCTCAGCTGGTTGCAGTGCCTCACGCTTCCCCCTTCCTTCACTGATTGACGTCGCATGTTTGAAACTTACAGTATGCTGCACCCTTTTGCTTTTTAAATTTTTCTTTTTTGGGGCCCAATAATCCCCATATAATTTACAAAGCATCATAAAGACAAATTTGAGGTAATTAACTTTTTTTGAAAATTATTAGGTTTAGTTTATTGATTTTAATCAATTTCGTGTTCAATAATTGGCAGTGCGAAGTCAGAAATTTCGGAGAGGGGTGTCAGATTTAGAACATGAAAGTAATGATGATTTCTTAGCTATCTTTTTGAAATATCTATACATTTTAACCTATAATTGAAATCAAACTCACAAATTGAACAAATTTGGAACTTAAATTGGCAAATAAACTCACAAATTAAACAAGAAAAGCAAATTAACCTAGAAATTGAAAGATTTAAATAACAGATTTAGGTCAATTAAAGATTTAAGTTAAAAATAAGAGCATTAAATTAACAAATTTAAGGCAATTAAAGATCTAAATTAAAATATCTACACTTTTCATATTAAGAGCTGCTTCTATATACATGAACAAAATCACAGCAACTAATTGCTTCAATTAAATAACTAATTTTTTTGAGAAAAATTGTTGTGATTTGAAATAACAAGTTCGAACTAATTGTTGAAAAATTTATTTGAAAAAAAGTTACATATACTTCAAACTGATTGCTGAAAAATTCTAGGCAACTAACTAAAGCATTTTGATTCTTTTTAAAAAGAAAAGCATTGAAGAAAAATAAACAATGAGAGTGTGTACAATAACAGGCCTTCAACCCACGACCACTCAGCAGACAATATAATATATGCACACCACAACCACTGCGTTGAATGGAATTTCGTGCGCATACTTGCCAAATTATTTATTTATACGAATGTTAAAATGTTTTTAATTTTCACCATGTACTTTTTTTTTGGAGAGAGGTGTTGGGTGACTCCACTGCATCCACGCTGGCTTTGCCCCTGATAATTGATAAATTTAATGAGTTACTGTCATGAATTTGTGTTTAATCTTTTGTTTTCTTAAGTTCTTCACCCAGCTAATTCCCCCCCAAATTACGAAGTATCCTAAATCAAATGTGAGGTAAATCTCTAATTTTAGTTTATAATTTTTTTTACAAGTTATTATGTTTAATTCACTAATTTTAGTCAAATTTGTATTAAATAATTGGTGAATTCAGTTATTTACTCTCATGAACTAAGAAGTTAGGGTTCTTGGTTATGGATTTGGGGTAATTTGATTGGCTGTTACTTGTTAGTGAAAATTTATTACATAATTAATTTTGCATTGTTATGGACTTGATTTCTATAACGAACCTAAGAAATTGATTAGTTAATTACTTTTATTTTTATGCTCTTGATTTTTAAAAAGAATTAGTTTGTTTTGTTTGTTCATGTGAGCACTAAGAACCAAAAACCTAAGTAAGAAGTAGGTTATTTTTTGTTTGGAATGGACAAATTTTTAAACGAGATGATTAAGTGATAAGCTGTTTCAATTTTTACATTACAAAACTCACCTTTAACTCAAGAAAGTATTAGCTATGTGCTTTTGTCACAAAACTTACCAATTGTTCAAGCAATGAGTTTGAGACTTTCACAAAACTCACCAATTGTTCAAGCCATAAGTTGAGATTTTCACAAAACTCTGCCTCATTTTTAAGATATGAGATCCCGTAGACGACAAATTTTTTTAATTTACTAAATATTGAATTTCATCTTAGAATCAATGCTAAATTTTATATTTTGTGTATGTCTAATTCCGATACCTCTTGGTCCGAAACTTGTGTATCCCATATAAATAACATGAACAAAATGTTTCATTTCACGTCATTATTTGAAGCTTTAGGTTCTTTGTTGAGGATTAGAGGATGAAAAATGTAAGGGGATGAATAAATATGGGTTATATGAACTTTTTTTTTTGGCGTTTATCAGAGCACCATAGGTAACTAGGTCGGGTTGGGAGCTTTGCTTGAGAATCCTCTCCAATAAGTACAAAGCTTGGTCCAACTCATCGACGTTAATGAAACCATTGATTAGAGTCATGAAGATGACGCAATTGGGAGAATAGTCAAGCTTAAATAGTTTACCCAAAACTGACATTCCAAAAGACACATGATTCAGTTCGCAGTGACGATTGATAAGAACAGACAGTGCGTAAACATCGTGAGGGATGCCCAGCAACTCCACCCATCTAAGGAGAGAGAGATGACAATGTCATAATGCTTCATCTTGACAATGGGGAAGATTAAACGAGCGAAATGAACAGGGGAAGGCAGGGGATTCTTACGGGTCATTTCGTCGAACAGTGGAGGGCATCCTCAATTCTGAAGAAGCCAAGTCCTCTAATGCCAAGCGGTCGTTGCCTTCCCGCAGTTCTTGCGGCTACGACTCCTCAAAATTCAAAGCGCATTGGTTGGCGCGATCATCAGCCCAGACATTCAGAAGTACTAGATGCGCCATCCCAATTGCCTCCAAGATTTGTGGGAAGTAATCAAAGCCGTGGCTTTTCCAGAATTGAGGATGCCCTCCACCTGTTCGACGAAATGACCCGCAAGAATCCCCTGCCTTCCCTTGTTCATTGCACTAGTTTAATCTCCCCCATTGTCAAGATGAAGCATTATGACATTGTCATGTCTCTCCTTAGACGGGTGGAGTTGCTGGGCATCCTTCACGATGTTTACTCACTGGCTGTACTTATCAATTGTCACTGCCAACGTAATCATGTGTCTTTTGGGTAGTCAGTTTTGGGTAAACTATTTAAGCTTGGCTATTCCCCTGATTGTGTCATCTTCACGACTCTAATCAATGGGTTCATTAACGTTGATGAGTTGGACCACGCTCTGTACTTACTGGAGAGGATTCTCAAGCAAGTATTCCAACCTAGCCTAGTCACCTATGGTGCTTTGGTAAAGGGCTTATGCAGAAGAGCGAAAAATGCTGCTGCTCTCTCTTTGCCTAGAAATATGGAATCTGGCGACCTTTGTGAGGCCGACATTGTCATATATAACACAATCATTGACGGTCTTTGTAAAGACAAGCTGTTGGATGAGGCCCTTGACCTTTTCTCCCAAATGAAAAGCAGGGGTATTTCACCAGTATGTTTAGTTTTGGCACTGCCTTTCTTTGTTCACTGACTATGCTACACATGAAAAATGCAAAGACATAACAGAGGTGACAAACAGTGAACGAAGCAAGTTACAGCTGAAGATAGAGGGTGATTCGTTGTCGTTGTCGTTGTCCTATTTATGTAAACGTTATTCAGCAAAATTTTTACGAAGTTCAACGAGCTTAAATCATGGTAGTAAAACTGCCCAATGATCGTACAAACTAATTTGCAACAGTTGATCATACAATAATTATAATTGTACAAGAATTCCTTTCTGTTAAAATAATAAGGAATAATAAGTTGTAAGCTTATCGCTCCCATTCGCAGAAAAAATGAGGGCCTTAATTCCGCCTTCTTATTACCACCTTTCTTTTTGATAAAAATTTGTAAGATTCCCATGTATTTCCATCCCCAATACTTGACTTAAATTAATCGCATTCTCATGAATATGCCAAAATGTGAGAATCTTAGTAAGTGACTTTGTATTCACAATCCTCAAATGTCTCAACTACCCTCTTTTTTCTTTTTTATCAAAAAAAAAAATAAAAATCAAAGTCTCAACTAATTTGCAAATTTTAAAATTTTCCATGGAAATTTGTTAAGTTATTGACCCGTGTGGCATCAAGTTATTACTTTTTTTTTTTCAAAGTAGTACTAAGTTATTTTTCTTTTCTATATAGTACTATGTTTTAATTTGGATTCATAGTTGCACGAAAGAAATTAAAAGAAATTAACTACATGCGTAACCAATTATAATCAATTTTTTGATTTATTTTTCGAGTTGTGTACGTAGTGCTTGTCTTAACATATACGACTTCTTTTGCTCACCGTATAAATAGTGGCGGGGCTATATTGGTACAAGGGTGTCATTTTGCACCCCATGATTTTGAGGAAAAAAATATTATACATTAGATATTCTGGGGAAGAGGAAAAATAGATATGCAAATTAACTGCCCAAAGGATTTATAGTGTTGTGTTCTCAGCTGGTTGCAGTGCCTCACGCCTCCCCCTTCCTTCACTGATTGAGGTTGCATGTTTGAAACTTACAGCATGCTGCACCCTTCTGCCCAAGGATTTAAATTAAAATATCTACACCTTTTATATTAAGAGCTGCTTCTATATACATGAACAAAATCACAGCAACTAATTGCTTCAATTAAATAACAAGTTCGAACTAATTGTTGAAAAATTTATTTGAAAAAAAGTTACATATACTGCAAACTAATTGCTGAAAAATTCTTGTGCGCACTTAGGGAGGCCAAACTCTTTGCTAATCTGAAAAAGTGCATCTTCCTTCAAACCCAAGTCATTTTTTTAGGATTCATTGTGTCCACTCAAGGTATCTCTGCTGACCCTGACAAAGTTAGAGCCATTAGAGACTGGCCTGAACCTAAGACCCTTAATGAGGCTAGGAGTTTTCATGGTTTAGCCTCCTTCTGCAGGAGGTTTATCAGACACTTCAGCTCCATTGATAAACCTCAAATTTGACCCACTTTCGACCCTGATTCTTCCTTTTTTTCCCCGATAATCTTTCGATTAATCTTAGCAAAAAGGGAGTTGAATATGCGTTCTTGACCTGTTATGGACTCATTTGCCATATTTCTTGATCTGCAGGTCTAAGGTCTGGAAAGTGGGAGTTTTGCACGAGTTTTACCAAAAATGACGCTCTGGGATCAAATTCTGACATGAATGAAGCGTCGATGAAGCCCGAGAGGACCATTTAGAGGCGCACGGCTGGCTGCAGGTCACGCACGGTCTGTTGCAGGTTACGCACGGCCGTGCCTCGAAGGCAGAAGATGCGCACCGCCGTGCGTCCTGACCGTGCGTGTCAACCGTGCATTATCCTGAGACGCACGGGTCCCCGTGCGTGGCACGCACGACTGTGCGTCATTAGTTTTTGCGCGATTTAATTACTTTCGCGAGGCAGTTATTAGGGGGAGCATTATTCTATTTTTCCTCTCCGGCTTTCTTTTCTCTCTCTTGAAGGGGGCGACTCTAGGGTTAGGTTTGACTTCATTTTGTTGTTCAATTCAAGATTTTGCTTTGGATTTAATTATTGCTTTCGGTACATTGTTGCTACAAATTGGTACACTCTTGAACCCTTCTTTTATTCGTTGTAATTCAAGTTTCTTATTTCTTCGCATGTTATCATTATTGATTGAAGTTGAGATTAGAATCATGTTTAGCGGCTAAGTTCCTTAATCTTGGATTGGGTGTAGCCCCTATAATGTGAATTGGATATCGATTCTAGGTTTTTGTGAATTCTGCCTAAAATATTATTGGATTCTCACTTAGCACGCCAGGTGTTCGATGAATTGCCTGAGAAGGCTTATTCATGTTCTTAATTAGGGTTTAGGAGACTAATGAGAGTTGGGTCCTTTACCTAGAGCAGCTTTGCGAGCGATCGTAAATCTTAACATGAGAATAGTTAGGATTTCAATTGGGAATTGAGATTACATGATCTTGTGGTTTTGTTATTCTAGTTTCATGAGAATAGATAATTAGGATAATTCAATCAGTCTGATGACCTTCGAGAGAAGGTGCAGATGCTCTTAATTGGTAATTATTCCATTTCAATTGTTCCGCAGGCAGATTCACATTACCTAAGTTTTCTTCCCAATGAGCGTCATAGTGTGGTGAACCCCAATCCAGGATTCTTCTCATAATTTGATATAAACCTAATAGAATTAGAATCAGTTCACCCAATTCACCAGACCTAGCCTAGATTAAGTGTCACAGATTGCCTCGGTGATTGAAACCAAGTTTCCTGCGGATACGACCCGTACTTGCCTTTGCTGGCTACAACCGGCACCATGCACTTGCGGTATATTAAAACGATTAACAAGTTTTTGGCGCCGTTGCCGGGGAGCTTGTTCATTTTCAACATCGAAAGCGATTTTTAACGCTTGAGATTAGGCTCTTTCCTTTTTCTTTTTCTTTTCCCTTTCCCTTTCTTTTCTTCCTTGCTTGTTTTTATTCTTGCTTGAACCTGCTTACGCTTGGTATAGTTTTTGGCTTTGTATGCACAGGTGCAGTCAGGGGAGTCACCACTTACTTCCCCTGAATCCTGAAATCGAAGCCACTGCTCGCAAGCAAAGCGGCGCTAGAAAGAAGAAACAAGCAGAATCTGCGATGGCGGCGCAAGACAACCGGGTATTGAGAGACTATGCTATGCCTCAATCGTCGGGTATCACCTCTTCTATAGTGAACCCTACGGTCGAGGTCAACAACTTCGAGTTGCGCCCGGCCCTTATCTCGCTGGTGGAGCGAGATCAATTTGGTGGACACCCTTCAGAAAACCCCAACATGCACCTTCGCAACTTCCTTGCGAAGTGTGATACAATCAAACTGAACGGGGTCTCCACCGATGCCATCAGACTGAGGCTCTTCCCATTTTCTCTACGGGATAGAGCAAGAGATTGGCTCCAAAATGAGGAGCCGAACACCTTTGCCACTTGGGATGCCCTCTCCAAGGCCTTCCTGAGTAAATATTTCCCCCCTGGGAAGACGGCCAAGCTGAGGGCTGATATCACTTCCTTTGCCCAGATGCACAGTGAATCCTTATATGAGGCGTGGGAAAGGTTTAAGGATTTGCAACGCCAGTGCCCTCATCATGGAGTCCCTGATTGGCTCCTCATCCAGACCTTCTACAACGGTCTGGACCAATCCCTCAAAATGTCAATTGATGCTGCTGCTGGGGGTGTACTGATGGGGAAGTCCATCGAGGTGGCCAAGACCCTACTGGAAGACATGGCCGCTAATAACTACCACTGGTCCAATGAAAGGGCAGCTCCGAAAAAGGCAAGTGGGGTGTATGGAGTCGACGCTGTAGACATGCTAGCTAGCAAGGTTGATGCCTTTGCTAAGAGGTTTGACAGGCTTGGAGCCCCTTCAGGGAGTTCAATGGGAGGTTCATCTAGTGCTATGTTTGAGGTCGGGGCACTTTGTGAGATTTGTGGCATCCAAGGCCACATGGCTGCTGAATGCCAAACCGCTTTCCCAGGCACTGAGCAGGCCAATGCAATGCAAACATATGGCCAGCGCCCACAAAACAACCCCTACTCAAACACATACAACCCCGGTTGGAGAAATCATCCTAATTTCTCCTACTGCAACAACAACCCCATGCCTCCCAACCCTTCTCAATCTCAACCTCAACCTCCTGGTTTCCAATACAGGGCCCCTTATGCCCAAGCCCCTCAACAAACACCCCAACAACCTCCCCAACAACAATCCAAGTCCAATCTAGAAAGCCTCATGGAGCGATTTATAGCTACTCAAATGAAGACCAATGAGGTACTCAGTGAGTCGGTCAACCAGTTGAACTCAAAGTTTGACTCAATGGCCACTCACCAAAAGATGATGGACAACCAGATCGCTCAAATTGCGCAGCAAGTGAACCATTTGTCTAGACCCCAGGGCCACTTACCAGGTCAACCTGAGACCAACCCGAAGGGTCAGATGAATGCAATCACACTGCGAAGCGGAAGGGAGTTGGAAGGTCCCCCAATGCCCATGAGGGAAGAACAACATGAGATTAAAGATGGGGATGAGGTCATCGAGGTAACCCCTAGTGATGCTGTGAGTGAGGAGGTTCCGAATGAGAAGCCTAAGGAGGTCGTAACAGAAGGTATTACCCCCCAGGCGAAGCCTTACAAACCACCTGTCCCATATCCCCAGAGGCTAATAAAGGCTAGGGAGGAACACAAGTACGGCAAGTTCCTCGAGATGCTTAAGAAGTTCCATATCAATATCCCTTTTCTGGAGGCCATTACCGACATGTCCTCCTATGCCAAATTCCTGAAAGATTTGCTCTCTAATAAGGGAAAGTTACTCGAGAACGCCATTGTGTCTCTGACTGAAGAGTGTAGTGCAATTATTCAGAACAAGCTCCCCCCTAAGCTATCAGATCCAGGGAGTTTCTCCATCCCCTGTTCTGTTGGGGGCATAACTATCAGCAGGGCATTATGTGACCTTGGGGTCAGTGTGAGCCTCATGCCATTTTCTATCTGTGAGAAGCTGCAAGTGGGTGAGCTAAAACCCACCACTATTTCCCTGCAGCTGGCTGATCGTTCAGTGAAGTATCCCCTTGGCGTCCTTGAGGATGTCCCATTGCAAGTGGGGAAGTTCTTCATCCCATGCGATTTCGTAGTTATGGAGATAGAGGAAGACTCCCGCATCCCTATCATTCTGGGAAGGCCCTTTTTAGCCACTGCAGGGGCTATGATAGATGTGAAGAACGGCAAGTTAACCCTTCAAGTGGGTGATGAGAAGGTAGAATTCAGCTTGCCACAAGCCATGACCTTCCCCATTTCAGGTGACTCTTGCTGCAGAGTCGATGTCCTTGAGAAGGGCCTTACTGAGGAGGGCCAGATTGGTTCTTTTGCGGAAGACCCATTAGAGGCTGCTCTACTCGACTGTCATGCCAGTGCCTCGAGCCCGGATGAGAAGGAGGAGTATGCCCAACTCCTTGGCACATCTACCGCCTATTTGCCTAGGCGGTCCCATAGAGAGCTCCTCAGTCTAGAAGAGCCAGTCTCCAAGGAGCAAGAGGAGGGCCCCACGAAGGTAGAATTAAAACCTCTACCTTCCCATCTCAGGATCAAGCAGGCACTGATTTCCGCCCCTATCATACAACCGCCAGACTGAGACCTCCCATTTGAGGTCATGTGTGACGCCAGCGACCAAGCGGTCGGGGCCGTTTTGGGGCAAAGGAAGGACAAGAAGCCCGTAGTGATCTACTACGCTAGCAGAACCCTGGATGAGGCCCAACAGCATTATACCACAACTGAGAAGGAGTTGCTTACGGTCGTGTACGCGATCGAGAAGTTCCGCCCCTACCTCCTATGCTCCAAGGTCGTTGTGTACACTGACCACTCTGCACTCAAGTATCTCCTTCAGAAGAAAGATGCCAAACCCCGTCTTATACGATGGATTTTGCTGCTCCAGGAGTTTGACCTGGAAATTAGGGATAAGGCAGGGGCCGAAAATGTGGTAGCTGATCATCTCTCTAGGCTCATTGTCGAGAGCCAATGTGCCCCCATTGATGATGCTTTCCCTGACGAGCATCTTTTGGCCCTCTCATCGACTCCAACCCCTTGGTTCGCTGATATCGCCAATTACCTGGCCTCGGGAGTTATACCATATGACTTGTCACCTCATCAGAAGAAGAAATTCTTCTATGACATCAAGTCTTACTTCTGGGTGGAACCCTTCTTGTACAAGCTATGTAACGATGGGATTTATAGGCGTTGCCTCCCTGAGGAAGAGGTTCAGAGTGTGATTTCTCATTGTCACGACTCGCCAAGTGGAGGGCACGCCAGCGCCTCCAAAACTGCAGCCCGAATACTCCAAGCTGGTTTTTTCTGGCCCTCCCTTTTCAAGGATGTGTACACATATGTTCGGTCCTGCGACCGCTGTCAGCGAACCGGGAACCTATCCAGGAAGAACGAAATGCCTCTCAACTTCATTCTGGAAGTGGAGATTTTTGATGTGTGGGGGATCGACTTCATGGGTCCTTTCCCGTCTTCAAGAGGTAACAAATACATCCTAGTCGCAGTAGACTACGTCTCCAAGTGGGTGGAGGCGGTGGCTAGCCCCACTAATGACTCCAGGGTCGTGGCGAAACTTTTCAAGAAGATTATATTCCCACGTTTTGGAGTCCCGAGGGTCGTAATAAGTGACAATGGCCCTCACTTTGTAGAGAATAGATTGGAAGCTTTATTGAAAAAATATGGGGTGCATCATAAATTTGGGCTTAGCTATCACCCCCAGACTAGTGGCCAAGTGAAGATCTCCAATCGTGAAATCAAGGTCATTTTGGAGAAAACAGTCGCACGGTCGCGAACGGATTGGGTGGATAAGCTAGATGACGCCCTTTGGGCCTACCGCACGGCTTTCAAGACTCCAATAGGTACCACCCCCTTTCGCCTTATCTACGGCAAGCCTTGCCACCTCCCTGTGGAATTGGAACATAAGGCTTATTGGGCCATTACGTACTTCAATTTTGACTTGAAGTCTGCGGGGGAAAAGCGGCTGTTACAACTGAATGAGATGGAGGAAATTCGGCTTGATGCCTATGAGAATTCGAGGCTCTATAAGGAGCGAGTCAAGAGATGGCATGATCGGTTCATAAACCGGCGAGAGTTTCGGGAAGGCGATTTGGTTCTCTTGTTCAACTCCAGATTGAAGCTTTTTCCTGGGAAGCTCCGCTCTCGTTGGTCGGGTCCCTTTACCGTGCTCAAAGTCTATCCTCATGGCGCTATTGAGATTGGCACGGAGGCCACGGGGTCATTCAAGGTGAACGGTTCCCGGCTTAAGCACTACATTGCTGGGGAGCGAATTGAGGGCAAGGTCTCATATGACTTGCCTACTGCGACATCTACCTAGGTATCATGTACGGTCAAGCTCGGGACCTAAAACAAGCGTTTCTTGGGAGGCAACCCAAGTTTAATTGCTTTTCAACCAAAAAACAAAAAAAAAAGAAAAAAAAAGAAAAAAGAAAGAAAAAAAAAAGAAAAAGAGAAAAAAAGAAAAAAAAACGCGAGCAAAAAGAAAAGCCAAGGCAAGGATCCTGTAGGCGCACGGTCGTGCACCAGGCCACGCACGGCCGTGTGTTTCAAGCCGAAGGCACACACGCCTGGACGCCCCACCGTGCGCGTTCCCTGTGCGAAAATCGAGGTGCACGGTTGACCGTGCGCCATGCGCACGACCGTGCGCCTTCATTTAAATTCAGAGCCCCCCTCTCTCTCTCTTTTCCTCACCCTTCGCTCGCCTCTCCCACTCTCTGTTCCCAGCGGCGCCTCACCGGTCGTCGTCCACCGGCGTTTACCACCGGCCGCCGCCCTCTCTCTCTCCTGCGCAGGTACACATCCCCTTCCCCCTCTCTCTTCTCTTTCCCTGCTCTCTCTCACTGCCACCCTCCGGCGCACACACCCACGGCCGGCACCCCCATTTCCACCGTCCGGCGTCTCTCTTACACAGCCGGGCCCACCTTGGTTTGCACCTAGGGTTTGCATTTGGGGTTTGTCCTTGCTCGATTTGGTTGTGATTTAGTTGTTTTGGTTGGTTGTTTTGGGTAATTTGGGTGATTTGGGTCACTTTACTTGGTTGTGCTTTGCCTAATTTGGTCACGTTCTTGGTTGTTCGGGTTGGTTCAATTTGGTTACCCGTTGGTATTTTTGCGGCTTGTATTTCAGTTTGGTAGCCCCTTGGTTCAATTTGGCATTCTATTTGATACCCATTTGTGCCTTGGTTGTGCCTGGGATTTGCTTTGGGTTCTTTGGTTGTCTTGCTTGAATACTTGATTGCATTGGTTTGGTTGATTGGTTTGGGTTGCCTTGCATTGATTTAGTTGGTTGCACTCACTGTGTGCTTAACCAGAACCTTACCATGGCTCCAAAGAAGCGCTTGAACACCACCGCGGTTTCCACTAGCCGGGCCTCCACGGCCCGAGGTAACCCCACTCTCCCTCGTGGCCAAAACCAGCATAACATTGTGTTTATGGATGCTGACCATGCTAGTCGTTCTGCCGCGATAGTTAGCCGTAAGATTTGTGCCCCCAGTTACATTGATATTGACATGTTGCGGTCCTTGCAACTTTATGATGACGTGGTGCTTCTCTTGCGTAATTTGGGGTGGGTTGACTTTATTGCTTTATAAGAACCTGTCTATGAGCGCCTCGTTTGGGAGTTCATGAGTTCTTATGTCGTCGACTTCAAACGTAAGTTTGACGACGTTCGGGAATACATTCGCTTCCGCTTGTTTAACCATACGCATGAAATGCATCTTGTATGATTTAATGAGCTGTTGCGCCTGCCTGTTGGGGGCGCCACCTACCACACCCACCCCGACTACCAGCCCAAATAGTTTTGGACCACCCTCACCCGCTCGGGGCGTCCATACGAGGCTCGGTCTACCAAGGCCACATGGATCTGTAATCCCGTAATCCGGTACTTTCACCGCCTCCTACCCAACCATGTCTTCCCCCGCGCCGATAGCCAAAATGGGGTTAGGGCGAGTGAACTTTTCATGATTTGGGCGGCCTTGCATCGCCAGGCCGTCAACACTGGCGCCTTTATTGCCGACCACCTGCACGAACATGCTAAATCCTCTAAGGTGGTCCTTAGTGACGGCGGTATCATCACCGCCTTAGCCAAAGCCTTGGGCTATGGCGCCCAGATCGCCTCCTTGCCCATTCTCCATCAGCCCGGCCGTCTGGACTTAGCCACATGTCTTAACATGAAACTCTTCACCACTCATGGTGGAGGTCCGTTGTGGCTCAACCACCACGGCCGGGCACTTTTTCCCTTCCCCAACCAGCCCAGGACCACTGTCACCAACCCTGAGAACCTCATCTACGACGATGAGGCGGCCGGTGAGGCTGGGGCCCATTCTGATGACGGCAGCGACCATGGGTCCACTGACGATGCCGAGGCTGTCCCTCGGGCTCGCGGTGGTCCGCGGCGTCCCCCTAGCCCTCCTGCCGCCGGCCCCTCTCACCCATCACACCCTTCACCTGCCGGCGCTATGAGTCCTTCGGTCCTTCAGACGGTTTTAGACCGTCTCGACCAGTTACATGTCCAGAACCAGGAAATCCTTCGCAACCAGCAACACATGACCCACCTGGTTCACTATGCTTATGAGACTCACAACTGGCCTTATCCGCCCCCTGATTGGCGGCCGCACGGATCCCCCGGGCCTTCTTGATTGCCCTTCCCTTCTACCCCCCCTTTCTTTTCATTGAGGACAATGACCGCCTCAAGTAGGGGGGAGCGCGAGTCTGCTGCTCCGCTGCTTGTATATAGGTTGTTACATTTTCATTTTTCTTTTCACTTCTTTTGCATCTAGAGCATGTAGCTATATTTTGTGTTTTCATTTTCCTTTCCCGCATGCATATAGCGTAGTGCATTTAGCATAGGTACTTGCATCGCACGTGGGACTTGGAGAGTTGGATGCGCGCAAGCCCACGAGGTAATCTCTATTTCTTCCTCTTTTCCTTTTTTTGCTTGTGTTTTTATTGTTTTCATAGCTAGTTTTACGTTTTTCATTCGCCAAAAAAAAAAAAAGCCCTCTTATGATGATAGTCAAGGCAACAAGGATCAGTTGGGTGATATGGTTGTGTACACTGGTGGATTCTTTTGTGGTAAAATGCTTTTGACTGATGCTTTGAGAAACGTTTTGACCCCAGTGCTTGGTTCGCTTTCCTATTTGCCATTGACACCCTCCCTCATGACTGACCATTTCATCTACGTAGGACATCTTTTGGGATCAGTTGTGGTGTTTGGTAGTATAACCCGTGAGACTTTGAGCCTATAGACTAATCATCACTTTAGTCTCATATTCCTTTCATGTGTGTCTCTTCTACGATTACATTTCTAGAACTTGTTTGGATTCTCTTTAAAATCGCATTTTAGCATGTGCATAACGATGAAATGATAGAGGCATTCGTTTGTCTATTTTTTTTTCGCTACATAGCCAAATTGCCACCTGCGATATCATGCTTGCCCTTTGCTTACCCCTTTGAGCCTTATCTATTTTTGTTGTGACCCTCTAATTGCAAGCTTTTGGCCTAAACACATCTCCTACCTTTACGCCAAAGCTAGTAGAGCAACACTTCACTTTTGTGGGAGGTTTTTGGATATTGATTGTGGTTATTTTGGCTTGTGCTAGGGTTATATTATGTTGTCTACTCGGGAATCTTGCCTATATTGTTCTTATACATGTCACTCACTTATTTTCTTACCCCCCCTTTCAAAAAAATATATATAAAAAAAATCAAAAATCAAAACAAAAAGAAAAAAAAAAAGAGAAAAAATGGGGGGGAGGAAAAAAAAAAAAGACGTTTGGCATGATTCGTTTAGTGCTTTCCCGAATGGTCCCTGGGGTTTAGAGCGTGTTTGTACTCATATTGAGAGTGTAATGTAATTTGTTTAAGTGTTGGCTGCTCACTAGTTGTTGGCTTTTTAGCTCCACATTTCCTAAATCATTTGTCCCTCTCTCACCTATACCCTTAGCCCCATTTCAACCCCCTAAAGTCCTCTTGATCATTGTCGTGCATTATGCATCTTCGCGGTGGAGAATTGAGAACCCTACCAAGCCTATGGTAGATTGTTTTAGTGGAAGAGAGTTGAGCGAACCACTTTACATCATAAACACATGCAAGGGAGTGCACTTATACTTACCTTATTCTATGAGATTCACTACCACACCTTCTGACCCACTACTTACTTGGATGTGTTTTGATTTGGGGGGGCGATATGGTTTGATGGGATGTTGATTTGAGCACGTGGCCTTCCTAGCGCTTTGAAATGAATTTGAAAACTGAATTTATGCCTCAAACTACTCCACCAGTTGTGCACATCAATGTTTGCTCTGCCTGATTCTTTGTTCGCCTTGCCTGAGGAGATGGATAGTTACAGGTTTTTAACTTCCTCTCGATCTACTCATGTTTCGATCTTGCTTGGGAACAAGCAAGCGCTAAGTAGGGAGGAGTTGATAAACCTCAAATTTGACCCACTTTCGACCCTGATTCTTCCTTTTTTTCCCGATAATCTTTCGATTAATCTTAGCAAAAAGGGAGTTGAATATGCGTTCTTGACCTGTTATGGACTCATTTGCCCTATTTCTTGATCTGCAGCTCTAAGGACTAGAAAGTGGGAGTTTTGCACGAGTTTTACCAAAAATGACGCTCTGGGATCAAATTCTGACATGAATGAAGCGTCGATGAAGCCCGAGAGGACCATTTAGAGGCGCACGGCTGGCTGCAGGTCACGCACGGTCTGTTGCAGGTTACGCACGGCCGTGCCTCGAAGGCAGAAGATGCGCACCGCCGTGCGTCCTGACCGTGCGTGTCAACCGTGCATTATCCTGAGACGCACGGGTCCCCGTGCGTGGCACGCACGACTGTGCGTCATTAGTTTTTGCGCGATTTAATTACTTTCGCGAGGCAGTTATTAGGGGGAGCATTATTCTATTTTTCCTCTCCGGCTTTCTTTTCTCTCTCTTGAAGGGGGCGACTCTAGGGTTAGGTTTGACTTCATTTTGTTGTTCAATTCAAGATTTTGCTTTGGATTTAATTATTGCTTTCGGTAGATTGTTGCTACAAATTGGTACACTCTTGAACCCTTCTTTTATTCGTTGTAATTCAAGTTTCTTATTTCTTCGCATGTTATCATTATTGATTGAAGTTGAGATTAGAATCATGTTTAGCGGCTAAGTTCCTTAATCTTGGATTGGGTGTAGCCCCTATAATGTGAATTGGATATCGATTCTAGGTTTTTGTGAATTCTGCCTAAAGTATTATTGGATTCTCACTTAGCACGCCAGGTGTTCGATGAATTGCCTGAGAAGGCTTATTCATGTTCTTAATTAGGGTTTAGGAGACTAATGAGAGTTGGGTCCTTTACCTAGAGCGGCTTTGCGAGCGATTGTAAATCTTAACATGAGAATAGTTAGGATTTCAATTGGAAATTGAGATTACATGATCTTGTGGTTTTGTTATTCTAGTTTCATGAGAATAGATAATTAGGATAATTCAATCAGTCTGATGACCTTCGAGAGAAGGCGCAGATGCTCTTAATTGATAATTATTCCATTTCAATTGTTCTGCAGGCAGATTCACATTACCTAAGTTTTCTTCCCAATGAACGTCATAGTGTGGTGAACCCCAATCCAGGATTCTTCTCATAATTTGATATAAACCTAATAGAATTAGAATCAGTTCACCCAATTCACCAAACCTAGCCTAGATTAAGTGTCACAGATTGCCTCGGTGGTTGAAACCAAGTTCCCTGCGGATACGACCCATACTTGCCTTTGCTGGCTACAACCGGCACCGTGCACTTGCGGTATATTAAAACGATTAACAAGTTTTTGGCGCCGTTGCCGGGGAGCTTGTTTATTTTCAACATCGAAAGCGATTTTTAACGCTTGAGATTAGGCTCTTTCATCATGTCACCTATTACAGACTGTTTGAAGAAAGACCCATTTCAGTGAACTCCTAAAGCGGCATCTGTCTTAAAGGAAATTAAAGAGATGATGTCATCTGCTCCAGTTCTTAGGCATCCTGACTTTAGTAAGGTTTTTGAGGTTGCTTGCGATGCCTCCGGATATGGAATTGGTGGAGTGTTAAGTCAAGAGGGACACCCTATAGCATTCTTTAGCGAAAAGCTTAGCGAATCTAGGCGGATCAAGTATACCACCTATGAGAAAGAGTTGTACGCTCTGCTTCAGTCCCTCCGTCATTGGTGCTATTACCTTCTCCTGCATGAATTTGTTGTATATTCGGATCATGAGGCCCTTAAGCACTGGAATTCTCAGTCTAGTATCAATCCTATGCATGCTAGGTGGATTGAGTGTATTAGTGGGTACTCCTTTGTTCTTAAGCACAAATCTGGTGTTGAGAACAAGGTGGCTTACAGACAATGCGGGTTGAGGTTCTTGGTTTTGACAAGCTCAAAGGCACTTACACCTCTTGTCCTGACTTTTCACTCATTTACTCGGACCTTTCAGCTGGAAATAGCAATCATCACGTTGACTTTGTCATTCATGATGGTTTCCTATTTCGGGGGTCCAAATTATGCACTCCTAAGACGTCGTTCCAGGACTTCTTAGTTTGGGAGATGCATGCTGGGGGAGTAGTTGGCTACCTAGGTAAAGACAGGACCATTGCTTTGGTTGCAGATCGCTTCCATTGGCCCTCTCTCAAAAGAGATGTACATCGCATTGTGTCTCAGTGCCGCACCTGTCAGTTAGCTAAGACTAAGAGGCATAATACAGGACTTTACACTCCTCTTCCTATCCCGCATGCTCCGAGGAAGGACATTAGCATGGACTTTGTACTAGGTCTTCCTAGAACATCCCGTGGTCTTGATTCAATCTTAGTTGTGGTTGATAGATTTTCTAAGATGGTCCACTTTATTGCCTGCACCAAGACAGATGACGCTTCACATGTTGCTAAGTTAATCTTCCAAGAGGTTGTTAGGTTGCATCGTCTTCCCACTTTCATAGTGTCTGATAGGGATGTCAAATTCATGAGCTACTTCTGGAAGACTTTATGGAGACTGTGTGGTACTACTTTGAAATTTCTTGCGCCCTTTCACCTTCAAATGGATGGGCAAATTGAGGTTGTTAACCGCAGTGTGGGGGAGTTACTTAGATGCATTGTGGGCGAGAAACAAGGCACTTGGGACTTGACTTTATCCCTTGTTGAGTTTGCATATAACAATGCGGTCAATAGAACCACAGGTAAGAGTCCCTTTGAGATTGTCCATGGTTACTCTCCTCGTACCCCTACTGCCCTCGTTCCCCTCCCACCTGATGCCCGCGTGTCACATTCTGCATCCACATTTGCACAGCATATTCATGACTTGCATGCTGAGATTCGACGCAAGATTGCTTTAAGCAATGATAGCTATAAGCATTCAGCTAACATGCATCGCAAAGCTGCGAATTTTGAGGTGGGTGATTTTGTTATGGCTTGGATTCGACCTGAATGATTACTCAGAAACTCCCTCAAAAAGCTGCACGCTCGTGCCATAGAACCTTACCAAATCTTTCAGAAGTTGGGATCTAATGCATATGTATTTGATCTCCTAGACAGTTTAGGTATTAGTCCTATTGACGCATGTACCAAATATGTGACGGAATATGTGGTGCACAGAAAATCAAACAGCCCCTCATATATAGTCATCTATCATGCATTCCCCAACCATCAACATTGAATTTGCAGCTAGGCACCGATCAATATAAGCTATAAAACATCTTTAACATGATTATAACAGTAAACATATAATAAAGTAAAAATAGTTTTATGTATGAGAGAAGGCATAATTTGACAATTCGATATCATTTTATCATATTTTGCACTTTTATATCATGAGCGTCGGGTGAGAGGTAGGTTCGAAGTCATCCTTGCTGCATTTGAATAGGACCGACAGCTTGTCGCATATTGAGAGGAGACCAAATTTATCCGTAAACATATCAGTGTAGTAGACGTATTTCTAGCTTGTCCATAAAAAGTGTTTCGACATGTTTCATTTGTGACCTTGATGATGTTGTATTGAACTTCGATATATCTATGTACTTTCATATAAGGCTGATCATGTTGTTTGATATGTTGTGATTTCAAATTAATGGAAAAGTTCTCCACTGATTTTTGAAGTTTTGTTTTTAACAAGTATTTCCAACAGATTATACGTAAAGTGGGCAAGGGCACATGAGAAGAGAGACGGATATAGACAAGGAGAATTTTTTTCATGTGTAGTGGATGGTCATCATTTTCATCCAATCCGAAAAAGCAAGTAATAAGGATAATAGATGTATGGTTTAATAAATAAAGTGGATGTAGGTAATGCTTGATCCGACCATAACGAGCAGCACCTACTTAATCATCTGCTCATTTATCACCCATTTATTTTTTGTTGTTTTTTTAATTATATTTTCATCACTTATATTCTATCGATTTCTTAGATAGTTATTTTTTTTAGAATTATCATTACCATCCAAGAACTCTAGCGCGCATCTAACATTTATTTGTTTCTTACACTGAAAGCATATAGGTCCCTATTCGTGTATTTGTTTTTCATAAATTTGCTAACATATTATCTATAAGTTTTAGTCACGAATCACCCTCTAATTTCATCTGCCCATTATGGATATATATGAATTATCTTTTACAAATGATGGGTGGATTGTATGAAAACACGAAATGAGTAAAAGTAGATAATAGATATAGATTATGGTTCACTTGATAGATATTTTGGTTAGCATTTTAGATTCAGGAACAATTTTACCAGATCTATTTATGTCTACTCTAATAAGATACTCACATTTAGAGTCGGTTACCATCAGGTGAGGTTCCATATGATTAGGTCAGAGCATCAGATGGTTAAAAAGACATGGCCTGAATGGGTTCTGGCTTTTGCTTCTTTTCACGCAGAACGCAGTACCGTTTTGTAGAGTTGAAGTTCCGAGCAATCCAATAAAAGCACAGGAGGGACTTCATGATCTCTTGTTCAATTCAGCCCTGTTTTACCAACAAAATCTGAAGGGGATAGAAATGCACGCTCACAAGGCTGAAAAGCCACTCCCACTTAAGATCCACAATGACTTATGGAGTGGTTGCAGGCATTCGTCAACTTCCTGCAGTATTTGTGGCTTCGACTTGTCAAAATTCTTACCTGATTGCTTGGTACCATCATCGTATTCACCCCAGACGTTCAAATGGATTAGATCTCCGAACCCAATTGCCTCCAGCATCGGTGCGAAAGCAACACGGTCATGACTTCACCAATCTTCATGATGCCCTCCACCTGTTCGACGAAATGACCCGTATGAATCCCGTCCCTTCCAATGTTGATTTCAATCGTTTAATTTCCCCCATTGTCAAGATGAAGAAGTATGGCATCGCCATCTCTCTTTACAGGCGACTTGAGTTGTTGGGCATCCCCACGATAGTTACTCACTAAACATACTAATCAATTGCTACTGCCACGTCAACCATCTGGGCTATGGCTTTCCCCGTTTGGTTAAGCTCCTTAAGCTTGGCTACCCACCTACTTCTGTCACCTTCTCAACCTTAATTAATGGCCTCATTAGTAGTGATCAAATGAACCGAGCTATCGCCTTGTTGGACAGAACTCTCGAGCAAGGCTTCCAGCCTGACCTAGTCACCTATGGTGCTTTGGTAAAGGGCTTATGCAGAAGAGGGAGAAATGCTGCTGCTCTGTCTTTGCTTAGGAATATGGAATCTGGCGACCTTTGTGCACCTAACATTGTCATATATAGCACAATCATTGACAGTCTTTGTAAAGACAAGCTGTTGGATGAGGCACTTGAGCTTTTCTCCCAGATGAAAAGCAGGGGTATTTCACCTGACATCATCACTTACAATTCCTTAATTCGAGGCCAGTGTAGTTTACGACGATGGAGTGATGCTCAGACAACACTGAGTGAAATGCTCCAAAGCAACATGGCACCAGATGTTGTCACCTTCAGCATTTTGATAGACATGTATTCTAAGGAGGGGATGGTTGAAGAAGCAAACTCTATACTGAAAATGATGATTGATAAGGGTGTGGTCCCAAACATCATCACTTACAATTCTTTGTTGGATGGTTATTGTTTGAGGGGACAAATGCATGAGGCGTCGAAACTGATGGATCTGATGGTCAGAAAGGATTGCCAACCAAATGTTGTGAGTTTCAACACCATGATCAATGGGTACTGTAAGGCTAAAAATCTGGACCAGGCTTTCAATCTATTTCAGGAAATGTCCTCTAAAGGAGTGACACCAGATGTTGTTACATATAACACTCTGATAGACAACTTGTGTAAGGATAGTAGACTCCGTGAGGCATTGCATCTTTTTGGCGAGATACAAGCTCAAGGGTTAAGTCCAAATGTCATCACTTGTGCTTCTTTGCTGGATGGCCTAGGCAAGAATGGGAGGCTCAATGAGGCAGTAGCAATATTTGCTGAGCTGGAGCGGAAAGGATTAATCAGTGATATTGTGGTCTACAACATCCTAATTGATGGGATGTGTGAAGAAGGAAGACTAAAAGATGCAGCACAGATATCCTCCAGGCTGCTTGATGGAGACCATCATGACCGCTCCCATACCTCCCCTTCTCCGCTCAAGGAAGACCCCAACAATCTCAAAGAGGCTAAAGAGTTTGCTCTCCTCTGTAGAAAGGCCGTGACTATGCCGGAGGAATTCATCCATAGTCCCCTCACGCCATGCCCGGTTTTTGTCACTTGTTTACACCAACATGTAATGGACCCACCTGCTGAAGGTCCTTACATTATTCAAGCCTAGAAACTTAGCTTTCTTTCAAGACCAACCACGTTCAATTTGGATATCATTTGGTTGGTAAAACCTAACCCACAAGTATATGGTATCCGGGCACAGGGCAGTTTGGACAGTCTGTAATATTTGGGCCATAACTTTTGATTGGCTGGTCCAAACTTAGCAAACTTACATTCCCTGGAAAATAGACTTCCTGAGCTTTCCGACAAGCCCAAGAACATCGAATTTGGCCCAGTATTCTGAGAGATATGTCTCCTGGAAGTTGAGGCTGCTGCAAATGTGAAAGCAATTATTGCAATCCATGTGAACTTGGGTGTTTACTCTTTATGTCGGCTGCTACCTCCTCCAATTCCGTGTGATTCTTTTTCTAGCAAGCTTGAATGTGTGAGATAAAGGATTCATGCATCCATTTAAGCTTCTACACCCTTTTCACACCAAGCATCCAAGAGACACACCTTTTCACTCCTTGGTACGTCCACATGAAGAGCTAGCTACAATGTACTTAGGATTCTTTGTTTTCTGCACTTTTTTTTTGTTTTCTTCGTACCTTTTCACAATATAAGGCCTTTAGTATAAATAGGCCATAGCTTGAGGTTGTAAGCATTTCACTTCCAACTTGAAATACAAATCATACAAAGCAAGCATTTGAGTGTTCTCTCAATTGTGTTCTAAAGCCTAGTTCTATATCTTGAGTGTGGCAACCTCAAGTGGTGTTCTAGGTCCCTTCCCTCATCTAGGTGGTGATTAACTTCTTTATCCTAGATTGAGTTAGGGGATTGCCCAAGTTATTTGGCTTGAGTGGCTCCAATTGGATTATCTCTAGTCAAATACTTGAACTATCCTTCTCTCATTTCTACTTTGTTCTTCCCCATCAAAAAAAAAACCAAAAACACATCTTTTCTTGGTCATTTGTGCTCACTTATACATCATTTGGTATCAGAGCCAAGGTTGTCAAGTGACCAAGAACTATCCAAAATTCATCCCAAAAGCCAAAGCACAAAAAAAAAATACTCAAATCAACAAAACCGAGAAAACAAAGACAGAGCATTGGCACGGTGCCCCCGTGCTCCAGGACACGACCGTGCCACGTCTCTTTCTGCCTTCAGTTTCGTCCAGAATATTGGCACGGTGCCACCGTACTTACAGGCACGACCGTGCCTCTCCTCATCCCTGCAAAAACAACCTTCCTTCAATCCTAAACACGGTAAAATGTCTTCTAGCCGTACCCCAGAGCAAGTTGACGAGTTGAAAGCGCAAGTAAAATTCCTCCGAACCCAAATTGCCCAACTTATGGAAGAGAAAAGGAGATGGACTCGAAGCCCTTCTCACTCACGCACTCATGCATACTCGGATGAATCCGAGAGAGAAGAGAAGAGCTATATTGTCAACTCAAGTGATGAAGAAACCCCTAGAAGAAGAAGGCAAGGGAATGGCCTTGGCGACTTTAGAGTCAACATTCCCGAATTTGAAGGCCAAATGGATCCCGATCATTTCCTTGATTGGCTTCAAACCGTGGAACGTGTCTTTGAGTATAAAGAGGTGCCGGATGACAAGAAAGTGAAGCTAGTGGCCCTAAAGCTCCGGAAGTACGCTTCCATATGGTGGGCCAACCTTGTGGCCAAGAGAGCGAGAAATGGTAAAGGAAAGATTAGAACCTGGGCCAAGATGAAAGACAAACTTAAGGCCAAGTTCCTTCCCTCCCATTACATCCAAGACAACTACTTCAAGTTGCATCACCTCAAGCAAGGCTCCAAGAGCGTTGAGGAATACACCGGAGAGTTCGAGCAACTCCTTCTCAAGTGCGATTTGAGAGAAGATGATGCACAAACCATGGTAAGATACCTAAGTGGTCTTGATGATTCCATTGCCCATGTCATTGAACTACATCCCTACTCCTCCCTAGATGACTTGAGTTCTCTTGCCTACAAGGTAGAGCAACAAAAGAAATCTAAGGGAAAAGGCACCCTTTCCAAAACCCCTTCCCGTCCTTACTCCACTCAAAAACCTCCCTACTTTTCCCCCAAACCACAAAACTCTCCACAAACCAAAAGTGCCCCTCCCACCGCCCCTAACCCTTCCACAAAAGAATCCCCAAAGCCAAAAGACAAGATTCGCTGTTTCCGTTGTCAAGGCCTTGGGCATATTGCCTCCGAGTGCCCTAACAAACGGATTGTCTCTCTAGCCGAATACCAAGCCACCTTCGCGGAGCAACATGAAGAAGAAGGAGGAGAAGATTGTGAGTTGGAAAATGTGGAAGAAGTGGAAGAAGGCCCTGATGAAGGAGAGCTACTTGTCATTCGAAGAGCATTGAGTGGATTTGCCACTCAAGACAATCTGGAACAGAGAGAGGCTATCTTTCATACAAGGTGCACAGTTGGAGGGAAGGTATGCTCCCTCATCATAGATGGAGGTAGTTGTGCAAATGTTGCCTCCAAGACTATGGTTGACAAGCTTAAACTTCAAGCCACTCCTCACCCTAAGCCTTACACCATCCAATGGTTGAATCAAGGCAAAGGTATACAAATCTCTCACCAATGTCTTGTCTCTCTCTCCATTGGAAAACATTACAAGGATGAGGTATGGTGTGATATAGTTCCCATGGATGCTTGTCACATCCTATTGGGAAGGCCTTGGTTGTTTGATAGAAGTGTCATCCATGATGGTCGGATGAACACTTATTCCTTCCAAAAAGACCAAAAGAAAATCACCCTCACCCCTCTTAAACCGACCTCCACTACAAAATCCGAAGACAACCCACACTTGGATGTCTTTCTCACCACCCTTCTCAAATCCCAACATCATGAGTTTGAGTCTTTCAAAGACTTGATTCTCCTACAAGATGAGCTAGAATCCCCATCTCCTTCACACCCTCTACTCACCCCTCTCCTACAAACCTTCCACCATGTGTTCCCACAAGAAATTCCCCATGGTCTTCCTCCACCAAGATCCATACAACACAAGATTGACCTTATTCCAGGATCCGTTCTTCCCAATAAGCCGGCCTATCGAATGACTCCAAAAGAAACCCAAGAAATCCAAAGACAAGTGGATGACCTCTTGTCTAAGGGATTGATTCGAGAAAGCCTAAGCCCATGTGCCGTGCCTGCCCTCCTTGTACCCAAAAAGGATGGTAGCATGCGAATGTGTGTGGATAGCCGGGCCATCAATAAAATCACTATCAAGTACCGGTATCCTATTCCCCGATTAGAAGACCTTCTTGATGAGCTTCATGGTGCCACCATCTTTTCTAAGATTGATCTTAGAAGTGGCTACTATCAAATCCGGATTTTCGAAGGAGATGAATGGAAAACCGCCTTTAAGACTAAAGGAGGCTTGTATGAATGGCTTGTCATGCCATTTGGGCTAACCAATGCCCCTAGCACTTTTATGAGGCTTATGAACCAAGTTCTAAAGCCCTTGATTGGTATTTGTGTGGTCGTCTATTTTGACGATATCTTGATCTATAGCAAGACCGAAGAAGAGCATGCCCATCATCTTCAACAAGTTTTGGAGATCTTGTCTCAAGAGCAATTATATGGGAATTTAGAGAAGTGCCATTTCTTCACTTCCCAAGTGATATTTTTGGGCTACATTGTGTCCGCCCAAGGAATTCAAGTTGATGAGAGGAAGATCAAGGCTATTCAAGAGTGGCCTACTCCTACTTCCTTCACTCAAGTAAGGAGTTTCCATGGCCTAGCATCTTTTTACCGGAGGTTTGTTCGTGACTTTAGCACTATTGTGGCTCCCATGACCGAAGTGCTAAAAGGGAAAAATTTTACTTGGAATGAGCAAGCACAACGTGCATTTGAAGAAATCAAGAAGAGACTCACTTGTGCACCCGTCCTAGCCTTACCCGACTTTTCAAAGATATTCGAAGTAGAGTGTGACGCATCCGGGGTAGGGATTGGAGCTGTCCTTTCCCAAGAGAAGAAGCCAATAGCCTTCTTTAGTGAAAAACTAAACGAAGCTAAAAAGAAATACTCCACTTACGACAAAGAATTCTATGCCATCATCCGGGCTTTGGAGTATTGGCGTCACTACCTAGTAGGAGGGGAGTTTATCCTCCATTCCGACCATGAGGCACTCAAATACATACAAGGTCAACACAAGCTCAACCCGAGGCATGCCAAGTGGGTAGAATATCTTCAATCATTCCACTTCATCATCCAACACAAGGCGGGAAAACTTAATAAAGGAGCCGATGCACTCTCCCGTAGGTACTTACTTCTTTCTACCTTAAGTACCAAAGTTCTTGGCTTTGAAGTTGTGAAAGAGTTGTATCCAAGTGATGAGGACTTTAAAGAAATCTTTGAGAAGTGTTCTAAACACCCTCACGGAGTGTTCCATATGGAGGATGGTTTCTTGTTCAAGGGTTCACGCTTGTGCATTCCCAAGTGTGGATTTCGAGAACTCCTTATCCAAGAGCTCCATGGAGGAGCCTTAGCCGGCCACTTTGGAATGGAAAAGACATGTGCTATGCTGAAGGAGCACTATTATTGGCCACATATGTCTAAAGATGTGGAACACTTTGTAAAAAGATGCTCCATTTGTAAAATGGCCAAGAGTCATGTTCTTCCACAAGGCTTGTACTCCCCTCTTCCTATTCCTCAAGCTCCATGGGAGGATATAAGCCTTGACTTCATCACGGGTTTGGGGTTTGCTAAGAACCCAAAGGAACAAAGACTCTATCATGGTGGTGGTAGACCGCTTCTCAAAAATGGCACATTTTGTTCCTTGCCATACCACCAATGATGCCTCGCTTGTAGCCAAGTTATACTTCAAGGAAATTGTTAGGCTACATGGAGTACCCAAGAGCATGGTGTCCGACCGAGACAGCAAGTTTCTTAGCCATTTTTGGCTAACATTGTGGCGTAAGATGGGCACCCAACTCAAATTCAGCACTTCATGTCACCCACAAACTGACGGCCAAACGGAAGTCACCAATAGGACTTTGGGCACCTTGCTTAAAGTCCTTGTGAAGAAGAATATCAAGAGTTGGGATGATATGTTACCTCATGCCGAGTTTGCCTTCAATAGAGCTCCAAGTAAAGCAACTCATCTCTCTCCCTTCCAAGTCGTGTATGGCCACAATCCAAAGAGCCCTCTTGATCTTATCCCTATTCCAACTCCCACCAAGTTTAGTTGGGAAGCCGAGAAAAGGGCCAAAGAAATCCAAGACCTACATGTCCAAGTTCGTGATAGCATTGCCAAGGCCAATGAGAGGGCCATGCACCATGCCAACAAGCACAAAAGAGAGATTCATTTTCAACCTGGAGATTTGGTGTGGATCCATTTGAGGAAGGAACGATTTCCTTCCAAGCGAAAATCCAAGTTGATGCCTAGGTCGGATGGGCCATTCGAAATCATTGAGAAGGTCGGCCCTAATGCATATAAAGTAGACCTTCCCGGAGATTATGGAGTCTCGGCAACATTTAACGTCTCCGATCTTAGTCCCTACTTTGAAGATGAAACTCTTCCAAGTTTGAGGACAAACTCTCACCTATCCGGGGAGAGTGATGGAGACCATCATGACCGCTCCCGTACCTCCCCTTCTCCGCTCAAGGAAGACCCCAACAATCTCAAAGAGGCTAAGAGTTTGCTCTCCTCTGTAGAAAGGCCGTGACTATGCCGGAGGAATTCATCCATAGCCCCCTCACGCCATGCCCGATTTTTGTCACTTGTTTACACCAACATGTAATGGACCCACCTGCTGAAGGTCCTTACATTATTCAAGCCTAGAAACTTAGCTTTCTTTCAAGACCAACCACGTTCAATTTGGATATCATTTGGTTGGTAAAACCTAACCCACAAGTATATGGTATCCGGGCACAGGGCAGTTTGGACAGTCTGTACTATTTGGGCCATAACTTTTGATTGGCTGGTCCAAACTTAGCAAACTTACATTCCCTGGAAAGTAGACTTCCTGAGCTTTCCAACAAGCCCAAGAACATCGAATTTGGCCCAGTATTCTGAGAGATATGGCTCCTGGAAGTTGAGGCTGCTGCAAATGTGAATGCAATTATTGCACTCCATGTGAACTTGGTATTTTACTCTTCATGTCGGCTGCTACCTCCTCCAATTCCGTGTGACTCTTTTTCTAGCAAACTTTGAATGTGTGAGATGAAGGATTCATGCATCCATTTGAGCTTCTACGCCCTTTTCACACCAAACATCCAAGAGACACACCTTTTCACTCCTTGGTACATCCACATGAAGGGCTAGCTACAATGTACTTAGGTTTCTTTATTTTTTGCACTTTTTTTTGTTTTCTTCGTACCTTTTCATAATGTAAGGCCTTTAGTATAAATAGGCCATAGCTTGAGGTTGTAAGCATTCCCTTCCAACTTGAAATACAAGCAATACAAAGCAAGCATTTGAGTGTTCTCTCAATTGTGTTCTAAAGCCTAGTTCTATATCTTGAGTGTGGCAACTTCAAGTGGTGTTCTAGGTCCCTTCCCTCAACTAGGTGGTGATTAACTTCTGTATCCTAGATTGAGTTAAGGGATTGCCCAAGTTATTTGGCTTGAGTGGCTCCAATTGGATTATCTCTAGTCAAATACTTGAACTATCCTTCTCTCATTTCTACTTTGTTCTTCCCCATCAAAAAAAAAAACCAAAAAACACATCTTTTCTTGGTCATTTGTGCTCACTTATACATCACTGCTGTCCAAGGGTTTGCAGCCAGACTGTAAAACGTACACGATAATGATTAAAGGCCTTTGTAAGAAAGGGAAGCTAACTCAAGCTAGTCAACTACTGGCCAAAATGGAGGAGCATGGATGTTATCCAAATGAAATTACATATAATATTCTTGTTAGAGGGTTTATTTGCAACAATGAAGTCACTCAAGCTTTGCAGCTTATTGATGTAATGACTGGCAGAGGTTTTAGTCCTGATGCGGATACCACATCTTTGTTGTCTGACTTACTTTCAAATGAACAAACAGAGAAGTCAGTGAAGGAATGGCTTCAGAATAATACGAAACATTAGTTTGATATTCAACAAACAGAGAAGTCGGTGCTGAGTGAAGGCTTTGCACAAAAAATTCTAATGTCATGTTTTGTACTTAACCTTGATGATGATGTATTGATCTTAGATATTCTTGATGTACTTTTACGTCAAGGCTGATATTATTGTTTGATGTGTTGTAATTCCAAATTAATAGAAAAGTTTTCCATTGATTTTTGTGGTGTTTCTAATAAATGTTTCCGACAGATCATATCTGATGTGGCCAAGGGCACATGAGAGAAGAGAGCGACATAGGCAAGGAGACGCCATCATTTTTCATCCAAACCAAAAAAGCAAGTGATAAGTATAATAGATAGATGGCTTAACAAATCAAGTTGGATGATCTGACCATCATGAGCGTCACCTGCTTAATCATCTGCCCATATTTAGTTTTGGTTGTTTTTTATTATAATTTCATCACTTATATCTTATCGATTTCTTAGATAGTTATATTTTTTCTAGAATTATCATTACCATTCCAGAACTCTAATACACATCTAATATTTGTTCGTTTTTTATACTTAAAGCATATGTCTTTCTCCGTAGTTGAAGCATATTTTTTTCATAAGTTTGCTAACATCATCTCTAAATTTTAGTCAGAAAGCATATGTCCTTCTCTGTAGATGAAGCATATGTCCTTCTCCGTCGAAACTGATGGATTTGATGGTCAGAAAGGATTGCCAACCAAATGTTGTGAGTTTCAACACCATGATCAATGGGTACAGTAAGGCTAAAATCTAGACCAAGCTTTCAATCTATTTCAGGAAATGTCGTGTAAAGGAGTGACGCCAAATGTTGTTACGTATAACACTGTGATAGACAACTTGTGCAAGGATAGTAGACTCCACCAGGCACTACATCTTTTTGATGAGATGCGGGCTCAGGGGGTACGTCCAATTGTTGTCAGTTGTGCTTGTTTGCTAGATGGCCTATGCAAAAAGGGGAAGCTTAATGAGGCAATTAAAATATTTACTGAGCTGGAGTGAAAAGGATTAGTCAGTGATATTGTGGTCTACAACATCATAATTGATGGGCTGTGTGAAGCTGGAAAACTTGAAGATGCAACGAATATCTTCTCCAAGCAGTTCTCCAGGGGGTTGCAATCAGATTGTAAAACAGACACTACACTGATAAAAGGCCTTTGTAAGAAAGGGAAGCTTACTCAAGCTCGTCAATTACTCGGAAAAATGGAGCAGCACGGATGTTACCCAAATGACGTTACATATAATATTCTTATTAGGGGGTTTCTTTGTAACAATGAAGTCACTCCAGCTCTGCATCTTATTGATGTCATGACTGGCCGAGGTTTTAGTCCTGATGCAGATAACACATCCTCATTGCGTGACTTACTTTCAAATGAACAAACAGAGAAGTCAGTTAAGGAATGGCTTCAGACTAATATGAAACATTAGTTTGACATTGATATAGCTTTTTGGTGGAGTTTGTTTCCTTTTGCCCAAAGAGGGGGGGGGGGTTCGTATGTACAGTTCTCTTCTGGTGTGCTATATGCATGCACCATTGCTTTGAACCGTTGTCATATTCTGTTTCTCATCATCGAAACTTGAGGCCAATAACCTCACCTTACAAAGCCTTTCGAGTTAATTTTCGTTAACAATCATTAACCTTGTAGCAGAGCTTATACAATGACTTGATGGCCTATAGTAAAATATACTACTTCATGCGGCCACCTTCCTATTGCAATGTTTCTGGAGATGGAGGATGTTGTCAGGCAAGTTGATATGTCATCGTGCTGGAAATCGATATCTTTGGCTATGCTGAATTGCATATCTGCATTTTTGTGCAAACATTTTATGTATGTCAACAAAATGAGATGGAAGACCAAATAGTTTCAAGGTTGTTAGCAAGCTTTCTGAGATACAACATCAACGCAGCAAATTAAGGATTCCTTGCGTATCAGGTGAGTCCCGCCTTTTCCTTTTCGAATTTTTGTCTAATCAAATAATTAGCTAATAAAAATGTAAGATTACATGAAGTAATCCATAGAGGGGAAAAATTAAAAAAAACACTTAGAGGATACATGCTCCTTGCCCAGACGTCTCTGCTGAGGTCAAAAGAGACATGATGAAATTATTGACAAAATATAAAGAGAAAAAGAGACAAAAAACAAGGATCGCTAGAGATTTGGAAGATGAAATAACAAGATCATTCAACCGTAATGATTATGTTGATGACGAGGAGGAGGAGGATGCTCAGCTAGCACATGCTAGATATGAAAGTTAGGAGCAACATCGGTTTGAACATGAACAACGGGTGCATAAAGCAAGCAGGGGTGCACATTTTGATGAAGGAGGTAGTAGTCGATCACCAAGTGTTCCCCAAATGCGTCGATCAGCTACTGTTCGAGAGAGTAGTTCAAGAGCATCAAGGGATATGGCATATGAACAAATGTCAACCCCAGCCGCTAGACTTAGAGCTGTTGAGGTTGAGCTTGAAAAAGATCGAACTAGGACCAAACAATCAAAAGTCAACACAAGTTGGTTGAAAGCGGGAAAGAACAAGATGATCAAGGCATTTGGAAGTTGGGTAATAGATACCAACGTGCCATTTACTGTGGTAGATTCTACATATACCAATCCGCTCCTTGAGACTATTCATGAGGTTGGCCCTGATGTAAGAGCTCCTTCTTCTTATGAACTCTCAGATCTTTTTCTGCCAGAAGCTGCAAAAGAAATTAGGCAATGGATATCTGAATTTGCTCCCAAATGGAAAGAAAGAGGTGTTATCATAATGTGCGATGGTTGGTCCAGCATGACCAGATTAAACCTCATCAATGTTCTTATTTACTCAAATAGTTTCACCGTCTTCCATAAATCAGTTAATGCATCAGATGTACAATGTAAGGATGCTAATTACCTCTTCAAACTTATGAAAAAAGTAGTAGAAGAGGTTGGTCCAGAAAAAGTAGTGCAGATAGTGACCGACAATGCAGCTCCAATGAAAGTTGCAGGGAGAACATTAATGGAAGAGTTCCCAAACTTGTACTGGACACCATGCGCGGCCCACTGTTTGGATCTCATTTTGGAGGACTTTGCTAAGCTCGATCGCGTTGGGGAAGTCATAAAGACAGCCAGGATTATCTCCAACTACATTTATAAATATGATTGGGCTGTAAACTATATGAAGAAGTTTACAAATAATCGAGACATCATAAGACCTGGTATCACCAGGTTTGCGACAAATTTTGTCTCTCTTGAAAGTTTGGTGCGGCATAAAACTGCCTTAAGAGACATGTGGGAGTTACCCGAGTGGTTGAACTCTCGACTGGGGAAGTCAAAAGATGCAACTGCAAAAGAAGTGCGTCAACTTATTCTATCGTCAACTAAAGAAGCCTTGTCATTTTGGAAAAAGGCTGATGAAGTTCTAAAACTATTTGAACCTCTTGTCAAGGTGTTGAGATTAGTTGATGGGGATGACAAGCCGACCATGGGCTTCATATATGAGGCAATGGAGCGTACAAAGCTAGCTATTGACAAGACGCTCAGGTATAGCAAGAGATATGAGGCGATAATTGACAAAAGATGGAACTTCCTACACACTGATTTGCATGCTGCAGGTATTGCATTAATTTTGTAATTTGTATTACAGTGTTTACATTTTTTTACAAATAAGTAGTAAATGTACAGATTGTATATCGTATTTCCATAATTGATAACCTGATTGATTTTTTTACAAGGATATTTCTTTAATCCCCAATACATGTTTCGACAAAGTCAAGATTGGGAAGACAGGGAGGTCAAAACTGGAGTCCAAAATGTGATAATGAGATTGGAGCAAGATGTTGACAAGCAAATAAAAGCAATGCGACAGGTTCCGTGACGAACCATATGTCTCATTATTACTTTATTAATTTATCTTCTACATTACATTTTATGAAATTTAACATTGGCATAAATGTGCAGGTATTTCTTTATAAAGATAGGATGGATACTTTTGGAACATCTATCGCTCAAAGGGCAATTGCATCGTTAATGCCATGTGACTACAATTTATTCATACGCATACACATATATAATTACGTACATATATTGAATTTTAAAGTTTGAAGCTTCATTATCTAAGATTCTAATGAAATGTATTTCATGCAGCTGAGTGGTGGATACTTCATGGTGGATGTGCGCCTGAACTTCAACGCATTGCAGTTAGAGTATTAAGTCAAATGACTTCTGCCTCTAATTATGAAAGAAATTGGAGCATGTTCAGTCGAGTGCATACAAAGGCAAGAAACAGATTGACTTATAAGAAGCTCGACCTTATTGTTTTCCTTCGTTATAATCAAAAATTGAAATTGAGATGTGCAAGACGAAGGATTGAGGAAGAACTCACTGAGTCTTTCAATCCTATCAACTTGGATTACATCTTTGACAATGATGACCCATTAAACCTTTGGCTCTTGGAAGAGGAGCAACCGGTTTTTGAAGGAGATGACTTGAATTGGTTGAATCTTGATGAAAATGAGGTTAATGCCGCCATCGATGTTGAGGATGATGATGATCCCCAACCTGATGCGAGCGCTCCATTTCGCTACAGTGTTGACCAACAATCACAAGATATGCAGAGCAGTGACCGTGACTAGGAGGAAAACTTGTCCCCTTCGAGTAGTCATGGTGGAAGTGGAGGTGGAGGAGATAGAGGAAATGGAGGTGCGAATGAAATGGGTGCTTCCTATTCCTCTAGACGATCAACTGATTATTTTAGTGATCGTGATCGTGATCGTGATCGTGGTCGTGGTGTCCCTCTTAAAGATGACAGAAGCAGTCGACGTTCCCCGAATGAGCAGCCAAGTGAACCGACCCAAACTTATCGTCGCATCCGAAAAGGTAAGGAACCTGCCCAACCACATGGTTATCCAACTGACGCCATGTATGGCTATGTAGGTTTCCAAGAAGCGCCGTCAAGTTTTACAGGGCCCGGTTTGTTTGCTTCTTCAGGTGGCCATGACACATATGGAGGTTTCTCCAACAACTATGGATATAATACTAATTGCCCTCCACTGCCTTATCCTTCAAATGAGCCATAATTTGTTGGGTCTGATTCAAGTAGATGACATTCAGATAACCCTCCGATCATCAACCAGGGGACTATTAATTATGGGAATCATCATTATTATCAGCCCACATTTTATAGCGGTGATTCAAATTCGAGTGAACAATCTTGGATAGATTCAACAGCGTCATCTCATTATCACCAGCAGCAAGAGTCATATGGTGTTGATCATAATAATAATGACACCTATCAGGATCCTCCCCGTCATTCATTTTGGTGGTGATAATCTCTTCTGGATTTTAGATATGGGCTTGTACCTAATGTACAATAAGATAACTACTGTATTTTATCTGTTGTGGACTTTGTAGCATGGCATTATTTACACTTTTTTCTATCTTCTACCATTTACAGTTTTGTACTATTGTATGACATTATAATCTCAGTCAAAGTTATCTTTAATTATTCTAATTAACTATTGTGAAAATTAATCCATTATTTTAACATCAAATTAAAAAATTAATATTTTCAACCAAACTTAATATAGTTTATCTTCCACCTAGCATATTTTTTTTTTATGAATCAAATTCAAAACATCTTCTAAAGGTTTAAAATCTACGACTGCTTATTTTTTTCCCTTCAACAAGCTTAGCACTTAACCGGTTTGTCCCCATTCCCAAACTCCATGACTCCAAATATTTTGTTTCGAAAAATTAAAACAAACCATCGTTCACTCCTAAAAAACAATAATGAAACTTCAAACTTTTAATTAATCGCCAGGCACTAATGGGTAATGGTTATGAATGATCTTTGTCTACAAATGTCAACAAAAATTATGTTAATAATACAATTACTTACATGATAATAGTACAAAGCTAAAAAATTACAAATTCGACCGAAAATGCACTATGTGAACCGTTTCACGCCGCGACGACCGCAATTCGTTTCGCGACAAGCGTATCATCCCGTTCCCGCGACACCGCAACCGAAACTACAACCGCGACCGAATCCGCGTTTTGAATCACTGCATGCAACGTGTAGAAAGGAACATGGTAAAACACCACACGAGACTTGTAGGAGCATCACATCTTGTATATAGATGTGTGAATCTTGCGCTTTAAATTCATAACTCCCTATCCTCTTTTTCTTCTTTTGTTTGTGCTTACTTAATTCACTACCATTACAAATTTATTTCACCAGCAAAGCCCTAAAATGTCGAAAGATCACACTTCAAAAAGAAAAGGCTTAAGGCACTGAAACAAAAGTCCCTTATGCTTATGGCATAGCAAACATGAAAAGCACTGGAAAAAGTACTGGAAATCTTTTGCATCATCTAGTGTCATACAATAGAGGCAATTCAGCAAAATTTGAAGAGGAGCTTTCCAAATGAGATGCAGCAGAACTTGAAAAACCATTATAACTGTTGTCTGTGGAGTTTCTCCAGTCTAGTTCTGTTTCTGGCCAATTTTGCTGATTATTTCCAGACAGATGAAGTGACCTTACAACTTCTATCTCTGCTAGAACTTCTCGCATGGTTGGTCTTTTCTTTCCATCCAAATTTAAACATCGCCTTGCAAGATTTGCTATTGCAAGTAACTCTTCCCTTGAGGCTTCTTTCAAGACTTGCATATCCACAACATCAAACAAACAAGAATTTTCTAGATGGGAAAGGAACCATGATACCAAGCTTTTGTCTTCATGGGATGTTGAACGAATTGCTTTCTCTCCTGTTAAAAGCTCAACAAGCACCACTCCAAAACTATAAACATCACTCTTTTCGGTGAATTGACTTGATTGGAAATACTCAGGGTCCAAGTAACCAAATGTTCCTAGAACACGAGTGGTTACATGGGTTTGATCAATGGCCACTGATCTTGAAGCCCCAAAATCTGACAATTTTGCCCTGTACTTGTCATCCAATAGTATGTTGGAGGACTTAATGTCCCTGTGGAATACAGGAATTGAAGATGACGAATGCAAGTAGGCAAGTGCTGATGCAGAGTCTGTAGCAATCTGTAGGCGCATCTTCCATGTGATTGTAAACTCTTCACTTGGATAGTGAATGTGATGGAAGAGAGTTCCATTTGGAACGAACTCGTACACTAATAAAGGGACTTCTGACTCCATACAACATCCTAGTAGTCTAACTACATTCCGATGATTAATTTTTGATAAAATAGTTACCTCATTTATGAATTCCCCCAACTGGCTTTGATCCACCGTTTTCAACTTCTTTATAGCTACAATTCTCCCTTCAACCAGCATTCCTTTGTACACAGTACCTTGACCTCCTTTCCCGAGGATTCTGTTCTCATTGAAGTGGTCAGAAGCTTTGTCTAGCTCATCAATGGTGAAAATTTTGATTCTCTCTATGATGCCTTCATCAGAAGATATTTGTTGTTGTAACATAAAACCGCCATTCCGTTCAAAGTTTTTAGCCTTTTGCTTGACTTGGTTTCGTCGTTTGATAAAAGAATACATCCACCAGCACCCAAGGAGCAACAATATAGATCCGAAGGCTATGCTTAGTCCTGCAACTCAGGGCAAAAATAGTTCCAGGGGAAGTGAGTGATTTTCTTTTCACAAGGATAGTTTGACCAACAATAGGCTATACTAGAAGGGTAGAACTACTAGACTAGTGATAATGGCTTTTGGTGGAAACCAATAAGATAGGCACTTCATCTCGTGCTGTCACACAGATGATGTCACTTCACAAATTGCTATAGCAATTTTGATTTAAGGGGCTTGCATGGCCTGAGCCGTAAGGACTTCACAAATCATCCCATGGAGCAAACTGAGCTTAGATAGTTGGGAAGCTTTTAGTTTGATTCAACTTTCTATTATGGAAAAAAAAAAAAAACCAAAAAGATTCCCAGAAAATAGATTCACTCAAACTGATCCAGCTTAGCTCTCGATGTGGGTTTTCTCATGTTTACGTTGAGCCACGGAAAGCCTGGTTAACATGGACTGAAAGAACCTAATCTATAAGACAGCACTGCACAAAATCTTCATTTTCATAATGCAATAATGCAATTGATAACATTAATGTGTGATTAAATGGAGATCCAGAATCATAGCGAAGTACCAAGAGTGAGGGGCCTCAGGGTCTGATTTGTGTCCTTTGTGCAACCAGTCCCAGATTTATGTCCGTCACCACTATATCCATTTGGGCAAGAGCAATTGTAACTTCCGTGATTGTTAACACAGACCATTGAACATTCATTCGAGCCCTCAGCACACTCATCGATATCTGAAAAGCAAAGAAGATTAACCTCTAAATAAGAACATTGATGCATTGATGTTATTCTTGTATTGGACAGACTTATGGAAAGTCTATGTTAAATGATCTGTTTTTTGTCCTTCTGCATGGCACAACTATTTTGTCCAATACTTTTTTCTGACTTTTTTTCTTTTCTTTTTTTTTTTAATTGAGACTGTTTTACCTACAGGAATTTATAGCTAGTTGGTGGTCAATGGCCCCCTTCCCTACCCCAACCGGCTAACTGCCCCCCGGGGGGTTTCCAAACTTCTTGTGACCTTGTAGGTGTCCGTGCTTTCCTTTAATCCAAACTTCGCTCGGTGTTTTTAAGACTGTACACCCCTAAACGGAGGGTGGTTTTGGTAGAGATGAATGAGGCCAGTGGTTGGATTGGTGGCATGGGGATGGGAGGATGCACGATGGGCCGGGGCTTTTTGGGGGGGTGGGGGGTAAATTTAGTTTAGAAATCACAGTGATGGAAAATGATTTCACCTGTGCAACCTGGTTCAAGATAGGGATTACCCTCATAACCTGGTAGACAGTTGCAGTGATATCCTCCTCGATAAAAATCCTTGCATTGAGAGTTTGCCTGACAAGCATATGTTTTCATATCTTTCTTTGCTTCTTTGCAGGTAGTACTATTTCCAGTAGTAGAATTAAAATTCCCAGCAACCCAATCAAGCACAAGAGGGACTCCATATCTCTCTCTACCTACCGCTGTTTCCCCAACAAAGTCAGAAGCCCCGCCAAAACTGAACCTGTCACCTCCGGCAAGAAATGCATATCCACAAGGCTGAAAAGATACAACTGGTGGAGGACCTGTGTGATTCCTTAAACTCGAAAGAGAAATTCCGAAGGACTGCAACCCACTGGGGACAGAAGTCTGGCAACAACCTAGACCTGAGCATGATCCTTTTGTCAACTCGGTTTGGTCAGAGCACAAAGCGAGGCACCCAACACTGTAGTGTTGTTTTTGTCCCTCTGATGTGGTACCAGAAGATGCCGTTACCAATGCATAATCATCGCATCCAATCACCGTGAGCTTGTTTTCAGTAGAATAAGTAAAAGGGGAGCCATATATATCAAAGGCTGCTGGTATATCTGACGTCACATTCCCCTTTGAATCGTAGCATCTTGAAGCTATCTGAGCACTTTGGACCACTATCTGGTTCTCGTTAATGTCAATGATTTCGGATCCTTCCCAGTAACCAAAGGGGATCGTAGGGAAGGCCTTGGGAGGGTTGTAGGAGGTGTTACATAGGATGCTAAAATAGGGAGCACTGTTGGTGCTCATGGAACATTCGGGTCCAATACCAAATGGGTATGGGATGGTTAGGTTGCCGCATTTTTGTGGGCACCTGGGTTTTGATATACTGTTTGGAGCCTTAGAAGTTGTGATGATGGCACATGATGTTGATACAGAAGAGAAGAGGAGAAGCAGCCATGGGAGACTCATTCTGTATAACACTAATTTTGAAAAGAAGGGGGGGCGGGGTGGGCCAATCAACTTTTGCTCTTATCTCTCCATGTACTTGATTTCTATATTAACAGCACCTACTACTGCCAGCATTCCTGGTTTGAATCAGCTACTCAATGAAGGAAGAAACTTCTTTATTCACGTTTTGGTTTGAATTTGAATAGAGAAAGGACTTGGTCCAAAATCCACCAATTGTTCCCACTCGGATTTCAGTGAGGTGGATGCGAGCATGTTTTTTTTTTTTTGGGGGGGGGGGGGGGGGAGGAGAGAGCAGGTAGCATGTTGGATTAAATACAACCACCAAAAAGCTCATTGTGTGGATCCGTTCTCACAGGGTCAGGAAAGATGTAAATGTAGACGACCATATCCCTTTGCAAGAACATGTGCAAATAGAGAGATCGATTCTAAGAGGTTTACATAAAAATTTCTAGAAAGCATTTTGTTAGAGTTGAAAACTTTTGCGACAAGGTTGAAGAGAAAATGCAATCAATTTTCAGCAAGCATGGTGGATCACATGATACTCCCAAACCAGTGAGATGTTGGCATAATGGTTACAGTTGAGATCTTAAATGAATATATTGGACCAAACTGGGGGCATATCAATTATCAAGCATGTAATTGATCTCCTCTTGTATAAAATTGGTCTTTTTGCAATAATGCAATGCACGAGAAATACTTAATTGTAGCAATTATAAATATAAAAACTATATATATATATATATATATATATATATATATGCACACATGTTTTATTAAATACACATATAATGCATGGACAGATTTTGCAGTTTCTAAAATTAAAAAATCAATAGTTTTTTGACCTTAAATATAGTTATTAGGTGGTGCCAATTATGAAGCTGGTGAATTAATATCAATTTTGATATCTTAATTTCACTATAACCATTTGAAGATTATGTTAGTCCACATGTCATCTAATATGTGGTTAATAACTACCATTCGCAGATAATTTGTAATATTTAATAATAATTTTGATAAAAGTTGGTTGAAAAATGCTTAATGAAGGAAGCATTACCAATTTACCAGTACTTTTCATAGACTCACAGTGACATATTTTTAGTTAATCACAATAATTATAATAAAAAAAATAGTGATTCGGGAGAAATCTCTAGAATCCTTGCACATGTCCGTAGGAGGCCCAAAAGGGAGGGCCTTCGGTCCAAGCAGCCTCTCCCAGGCCCATGGCAGCGGAAATCTACATTGAAATTACTAATTTACCCTTATTACATCAGCCCCTATAAATACTTACCTACCAGAATCGAGAAAGCAAACCAACCCATGTCAGTACCTTTAGCCCTGAAATTTCCCTTTTCGAGAAAGATTTCACCTTATCCTAGAGAGATCCGAACTTTATTTCTAATAATCCTTTCTGAGGCATGTGCTGACTTAAGTGTCAGAAAGGCATTCCTCGGATCCCATGTTTGAGGTGGGCCTTTTTTTTTTTTTTTTTGGCAGGATCGAAGGAAGCTAGGAGGAACCCAAGCATGGAGCATCTACTATCACATAAGCCCGTTCTTACCTACCCCTTTCCTGAAGAATACTCTGTGCGGAAATAGATAGGTATGGAGTTTAGACTAAGGTTGGAATCTAAATTATAGACATGTTCTTTCAACTTATCATAAGTGTTTATCCATAAGCATTCAGCAACTTTCAGTACAATTCAGCGATACTAAGTACTTATTGAAAATACCTAGTTATATTTTCTTTCATCCATTCAGCTTATTTCAGCATATTTCAGTATATTTCATCATGATTCAACAATAATTACCAATAAGTAGTTATCATAAGTTGTAAAAAGCATGCTATATGAGAGCCTGAGAGTCTTTCATGTGTTATTTGTTAAGCTAGAGATGTTTTATTGTAAGATATTCACAAATTAATTGAGAAACAGATTGAACTGAGGCGTATATCTCATAGGTATACCTTAAGCAAGGACCTTTAAGATTTGGGATGTCAATCTTGATTTAGGGCTCTATTTTAGTTTCAATTTCAGTTTAAGCTGCTGGTTAGCTTCATCAAAGGAGCTTGAATTTAAAACAATGCCTCTCAAAAGGGCTGAGAACTTAATTTTGGGGTAAAAATTCAGTTTCAGTTTCAACATATGCAAGGGTACTTAAAAATTCAGTCAAAAATTTGGGGATTAAAAAAATTAATTTCATTAGTCTCAGGTACCTAAATGTTAACACCCCCCAGCCCCCCTCTCAGAAGCCAAAACTACGCTTTTGTGGTAAATATTTTAGAGCCTGTTTAGTGAGCGAAAAAGGATTGAGAATTTGAAATCTTAAGTTTTAAATTTTGTTTCATAATATTTGGTGAGGATATTAGGAAAAGGACCTTGACACCTGAGATATCGAGTCCTCCCCTAAACCCCTAGAACTTGAACCCTCGCAAAATAGCGGGTCCCTTCCACCGTTGACGTCTATGCTACCGGCTACTCTCCGCTAGCGTTCAATGAGGATCTTCACCGGCGATCAATTTGAATCTTCTCTTTCTTTGCTTTTTCATTTTTCGATTCCAGATCTATGAAAGAACAAAAAAATGGTCTCATTGACTTCAGATCTGTGACTTTCGTACCCCCTTTTCTGCTCATTTCAGAAATTACTGTTCACGTCAATGTTTGGCTTTGTTCTGCTTTGAGCTGGGCAAGTAGTCGAATGGTGATGATTTCCTTCCTATTCATTCCCAAATTTGTGGATGGTTGTCCCAGAACTATTGAATTAATGTTTTATTTTTGTTTTTTGGATTTAATTTGTTCTATGCATTTGTAGGTATTGAAACATGACACAAGAGCTATGATTTGTCAGAGAAGATTATGGGTTTAATGTAATTTAAAAATATATATGCATGCGTTGAGACCTCAATTTGTAGATTTAGTTTCTTAAAAGATTATGGTTATATAATACATGTTAGCTCTACCCCCCCAAAAAAAAAAAACAAAAATAGCATTTACATTACAATTCAAAAAATAAAATTTAAACAAAAAAATAATTATCTATAAAAATAAGAAAAATAACTTATAATGGACCAATGGTGTAAAAATATTTTAAAAATTAAAATAGTTTGATCTCATTCCATAACTATCGGCCAAAGTAATAATAATTGGAACCTGATTTTATTCAATTTCAATTTTGCTCACCAAACAACAAGGACTAAAACCTTATTTCATTTTAGTTTTCACTAAATAACTAAGTTTAGGATACAAGCTCCATTTCCAAACCCCCCAGGGTTCAAGTTCTGATTTCATTTCATTTCAATTTTTCTCACCAAACAGGCCTTAGTAACTTGTGATGGCGTGATAGAGTCTCCCAGGAGATTGAGACCTCGGAGGAGAAAAATGGAAGAAAAAAATGAATTTCAGGGTTGAGAAGACAGAGGGAGAGGGGGAACTGGAGAAGGAAGGGTCATATTCATTCACAATTGATAATCCAACTTACAGTCACAGCCCTCTCTTTATACAGCCTTCTTGCCCGCCAAATTCAGTTATCAACTACCCAAGCCCCACCTTCCTAACAACCTTGTAACAAATCACAACAGCTTTGCAACTAATTACAACAACTCTGTCACGTGCCTGTCACCTGTGTAGCTATCACTTCTGGCCTATATCAGCTCGTTCCCCCCTATCCAAGTAGCTTGTCCTCAAGCTGAAAGATCGAATGAAGGGAAACGTTTCTCCATATCTGTGTAGAGCTCCCAAGTGGCATCATTTCTGGAACCGGTGGACCATTGTATTAGAACATACACCATAGCATGGTTGCCTTTCTTACCCAGCTTCCCGTCCAACACAGCAACGGGCTCAGCAGCTATGAGCCCCTGGCCATCCAGTTCTGGTAGTGTACTCTGAAGAGGGTGAGGACCCACGTGCTTCTTAAGCTGGGAAATATGGAAGACAGGATGTATCTTCGACGTAGGAGGCAGTTGTAGTCGATAAGCCACTGAGCCTATTCGTGAAACAATTGGGAATGGGCCAAAAAACTTAGGGGCCAGCTTGTGATTCAATCTTTGAGCCACTGAGAATTGGTGATAAGGTTGTAGTTTGATATACACCAAATCTCCCACTGCATACTCCCTGTCTGTCCTACGCTTGTCAGCTTGTGCCTTCATTCTCTGCTGTGCCTTCTCCATGTGGAATTTTAACATAGCAATACACTCTTCGCGAGCTTGCAGGCTCCTATCCACTGCGGCAACTGAGCAATCCCCAACCACGTAAGGGATGTGTAAGGCAGGGGGTTGGCCATAAACTACCTCATAAGGTGTAACCCCAATGGTTGAGTGCCAATTGGTGTTATACCACCATTCAGCTAGTGGTAACCAAAGAACCCATTCAAATGGCTTTTCCCAATCATACACCTGAGATATCCTTCCAAACATCTGTTGACTACTTCTGTTTGACCATCAGACTGAGGGTGGGAAGCTGTGGATTTATGCAAGGCCACCTGCTGAAACTTGAAGAGAGCAGACCAGAAGTTGCTCATGAAGATTTTGTCTCGATCACTCACAATTGTCTTAGGAAGCCCATGAAGTTTAAAAATGTGCTCAAAGTAGAGTTGGGCTACTTCTGCTGCTGCAAAGGGGTGGGAGAGTGCTAAGAAGTCTGCATACTTGCTCAATCTGTCAACAACCACTAGTATGGTGTCTTTGCCCCTAGCCTTGGGTAACCCCTCCACAAAATCCAATGAGATGTCAACCCAAATGGCCCCAGGTATGGGTAAGGGTTGCAGCAAACCAGCAGGCACCTGTAACATGGGTTTACACCTCTGACAAATGGAGCAATTCCTGACATAATTCCTGACATCCCTCCTGAGTTTTTTCCACTAAAATAAACTAGCCAATTTCTTGGTAGTGACTGCAGCTCCAGAGTGTCCTCCTAAGGGAGTATCATGGAAGAGATGAATGATATGCTGTTGTAGGGTTGCATCTGACCCCACCACTAACTTCCCTTTTCTTTTTAACAACCCTTGTTGCCAAGTGAATTTGAGATGAGTTTGTCCAGCCATCAAGGATTGCACTAGAGACTGCAGAGGTGGGCCTTGTTGCCAAGTCAATTTGATTTTATTAATCAAATCAGTGTCCAAGGTGCTAAGGCTCAAAGTAAGAAGTTGGGCATTTGGGACTCTGGATAAGCTGTCAGCCGCCATATTTTCCTTTCCCTTTCTATATACAATCTCAAAATCAAATCCCATCAACTTAGGGAGCCATTTACTTTGGAAGGGAGTGACTGAAATGATCAGTCTTGATGATAAAATACTTACCCAACAAGTATGGCTTCCACTTTTCCACAGCTAATACCACAGCCAGAAATTCTTTTTCATAAGCAGAGAGGTATTGGTGCTTTGGAGCTAGTGATTTGCTGAGGTAGGCAATAGGTGTCCTTGCTGCATAAGGACAGCTCCAATTCCTATTCCAGAAGCATCCGTTTCCACAATGAAAGGTAGAGAAAAGTTTGGAAGAGCCAAAACAGGGGCTGAGACTATTGCATTCTTGAGTGTGTCAAAAGCTAATTGAGACTCCTTATTCCACAGGAATGCATTCTTTTTTAAAAGATCTGTGAGAGGCTTGCTGATCAGGCCATAATGCTTGATAAACCTCCTATAGTAGCCAGTGAGTCCTAGAAATCTCCTCAGTTGCTTAAGTGTAGTAGGAGCCGGCCATTCTACCATGGCAGCAATCTTCTCAGGGTCTGTTGATACTCCCTTGGCAGAAATTATGTGTCCTAAATACTGCACCTGTCTTGCTGCGAACACACATTTACTCCTTTTAGCAAATAAGGAGTGGTTCCTCAAGGTGTCCAATGTGATCTTCAAATGCTGTAGGTGCTGCTTCTGATCCCTGCTATATATGAGGATGTCATCAAAAAATACAATAATGAACTTCCTCAAATGCTGTTTGAATACATGATTCATCAAGGCCTGAAAAGTGGAGGGTGCATTTGTTAGGCCAAAAGGCATAACGAGGAATTCATAGTGACCCTCGTGGGTTCTAAATGCAGTTTTAGCTATGTCATCAGGATGCATCCTCACTTGCCGATATCCTGACCTCAAATCTATTTTGGAAAAGAATTCAGCTCCATGTAATTCATCTAGAAGTTCTTCGATGACAGGTATAGGAAATTCATCCACAATTGTATGCTTGTTAAGCTGCCTATAATCACCACATAATCTTCATGAGCCATCTTTTTTCTTGACTAATACAATTGGTGAGGAGTAAGGGCTCTGTGAAGGTTTCACTACCCCAGCAGCTAGCATTTCTCCAACTAATTTTTCTATAATATCTTTCTAAAGTGCTGGGTATCTATATGGTCTCACATTGATGGCCTGAGTACCTTCCTTCAATAAAATCTTGTGGTCATGGGATCTATGAGGTGGAAGCTGAGTTGGTTCTGCAAATAAATCTTCATATTCTGTCAATAGCTGAACAAACACAGGGTCTTGCTCATTTGGCTGAGTTGCACATAGTTCTATCCCCTGGGCCTGCAATGCAAATAGTTGAGCACGTTGTCCCATTTCCTTCTGCAGGGCCCTCCCATCCGCCCATTCAATTGTAGCCTTTTGTAGGCCTCTAAGGACTTGTCTTTTTCCATTATATTGGAACTCCATTCTAAGTTGCTCAAAGTCCCAGAGAACAGGGCCTAATGTGCTAAGCCACTGTACACCTAATATCATCTCACAACTTCCCAATTGCACTATCACCACATCTGTCTTATACACTTCTCCATGCAGCCTCCACGAAAATCCTTTACACATAGCATTGCAAGGCAATTGACTGCCATTAGCCACTGCTACCTGCATTGGTGGAATAGTCCTCAGGTCACACCCTAGCTTCTTAGCTGTGGCAGAGTCCAAGAAGTTGTGAGTACCGCCTGAATCCACCAAAATTTGCAGCCTATGCTTTTTTGCCCTCCCCACCACTCTCATAGTTTGGTAGGTATTTAACCCGGTAAGGGCCTATAATGAGATTTGTGGTACCATCTCCCCATTTGGGCCCTCTAAAATTTCCTCCTCTTCCTCGTCACTTCCAGCTCCTTGATCTCCTTCCTCCTCATCTAAATCCTCCATCACCTCCAGCCTATACACCTGAGCTGTACATTTGTGACCATGAAAATACTTTTCATCACAGAAAAAACAAATATTCTTAGCCCTTTTCTCCTCAATCTCTTTTGGGCTTAAAATTCTTCCATTCTTTTTGGGTTTGGAAGAAACTGAAGCAAAACTATGGACAGAAGTAGCTCTGGAACTACTATGTGCTGGTCCTGCCTTAAAAGAATTCGGGTTGGAAAATGATCCAGGTCTAGAATATGAAGAAGTTGTCTAAACAAATGATGGGGGCCTGTCTAAGATCGGTTTGGTTCTTCTGGCAATAGAAGCCATTGTGGCCTCCTGTAGTTTAGCTAAGCAATATGCATCATGCAATGTTTGAGGTTTGAACATCCTTACTGATGTCTGAATCTCATCATTTAAACCACTCAAAAAAACAGCTTATAGCATGGTTAACGGGGAGATCTACTCTGTTTAACAATGCATCAAATTGCTCTTGGTAGAGTTCTACTGTGCCTCGATGTCTTAGCTCCATCAAATCAGCCAAAGGGTCATCAAAAGCTCCTTCCCCAAACCTAGCATTATGGCTGTCTTGTAATACCTCCATTCCGGCCACTCATTATGGCTTTTAACAAATGATTGATGCCACAGCAGGGCTTTACCACTAAAGTGAATGGCAGCCACCTTAACCTTCAGGTTATCTGGGGTATTATCAATTTCAAAGAATTGTTCACTTCTATATACCCATCCCTGGACATCATCCCCATCAAATCTAGGGAAATCTATCTTTGATAGTCTAGTAAGTGAGTTTTGAGCATTACCATTCGAAGAGCCTCCAGTTGCTGTAGTATTTGCGATCTGCAATACTTGTCTACTGAGTCCTGTAATCAGCTCCCTGAACTGCTCATTGATCCTTTCTTGCTTTTCTTGAAACGAGCTCATCAAAAGTTGCAATTGCTGGTACAATTCTTCCCATTTGCGAGCTTCATTTGACCTTGTATTGTCTGAAATCGCCATGAAATTGGCTACTCCTAGCTCGTGAACAATGGGAAAAAGAATTGATGGTCTCAGGTTCGTGCTTTGATACTAAAATGATAGAGTCTCCTAGGAGATTGAGACCTCGAAGGAGAAAAATGGAAGAAAAAGATGAATTTCAGGGTTGAGAAGATAGAGGGAGGGGAAACTGGAGAAGGAAGGGTCATATTCATTCACAATTGATAATCCAACTTACGGTCACAGCCCTCTTTTATACAGCTTTCTTGCCCGCCAAATTCAGTTATCAACTACCCAGGCCCCACCTTCCTAACAACCTTGTAACAAATTACAACGGCTTTGCAACTAATTACAACAACTCTGTCACGTGCCTGTCACCCGTGTAGCTATCACTTCTGGCCTGTATCATGGCGTTAGCATTGGGCATCGCCATCGCTGGCTATAGGAGCGGTGGCTATGGTGGTGTTTCTTAGGAAAATCAAATAAAAGGGGGAGGAGATAGCCAAGGTAAATAATTAAATACAGTTTTGCCTCCTCGATGTGGTGGAAGCTAAATTAACTTATGACAAGGAAATGAATTTCCCTTGCTCAAGTGACAATATATTTGCCAAAAACTTACGCAATTACCAGACACAGGTAGTACATAGAAAAATAATTATTCAAGAAAATAATTTTCTGTCAAATAAACACTGCCTAGAACACGAAGTATAGGGAAAGAAGATTTAACCTGTGCAGCCTGGTTCCAGATAAGGATTACCCTTGTAACCTGAGACACATGCAATGATACCCTCCTTGATCAAAATCAACGCATTGAGAGTTTGCTTGACAAGCATACGTACTTCGATCTTTCTTAGCTTCTTTGCACGAATCATGTTGTCCAGTAGTAGAGTTGAAGCTCCCAGCAACCCAATCGAGCACGAGAGGAACTCCATCTCTTGTTCTATTCACCACTGTGCTGCCAACAAAATCCGAGGCCCCACCAAATTTGAACCTATCACCCCCGGCAAGAAATGCATACCCGCAAGGTTGAAAAGACGCAACCTCTGGAGGACCCGTGTGGTTCTTTAAACTCAAAAGAGAAATCACAAACGACTGCAACCCTCTAGGGATGGAAGTCTGGCAACAACCTAACCCTGAACAAGATCCTCTAGTAAGCTCGTTTGGGTCGGAGCACAACGTGAGGCAACCAACACTATAACCTTGCTTATTTCCCCCTGATGTGGTGCCCCATGACAACGTTGCCAATGCATAATCATCGCATCCAATGGCAGTAAGCTTGTTCGCAGTAGAATAAGTGAAGGGGGAAGCAGCTATATCAAAGGTTGCCGATTGGTCTAAGGTTACATTGCCTTTTGAATCATAGCACCTAGAGGCTATCTGGCTATTACTATTTCGGATGACTAGCTGGCTGTCACTTATATCAAGGATTTCAAGGTCTTCCCTAGAACCCAATGGGATCGTAGGGAAGGCCTTCGGAGGGTTACAGGCGGTGTCACAGCGGATGCTAAACCAAGCACCATTGGAGTTCATCGAGCATTTTGGTCCAATGCCAAATGGGCAACCGGGTTTCGATACGTTGTTTGGGGATTTGGAAGTTGTGCCAGTAGTGTTGGTAGCAATTGAAGTGGCCACCATTGAAAGGAAGAGGAGAGGCCATTGGAGATGCATTTTTTGTGACGCAAGTTTTGGAGGGTTCAAGGTTCTTTCTCCCATTTATGTATAGAAGACAATAATAATTATAATTAACAACTAGGAGCATATCAAATTTGAATCAATTATTTAATTGTTCAAACCTCATGATAGGACTTCGTCCAAAAGCAGCCACGTATACACCCCCACTTGGGTTTATTGAATGAGAATTGGCCAGCACAATTTAAATTACAATGGTGTTAAGGGCTACTAACATGACAAGTAGACACTAATAAGTAATGAATACAAAAGAAAATTAAAAATAGAAGTTGAATACAGAGAATTGCAAATGTGAATGACATCATAATCATAAATATATTCTTCATATAATGAATATATAAATCACAATTGGTTTAAAAAAAAGGACTGATTTCTCATTTCGTAAACGCTTAAAACAAAGAGTTTGTTTTTCAATTTCATAATAGGCATGTTGTTTCATCTTAAATTGCTCTTATTAGCCCATTCAATTAGGCTTTATTAAGCACTTATTACTAATTTAGCTTTTCTTATAGAAGAAAGGAAAAGATCCACCAACAGAACCCTAGAAATTATGGTAAGACATTTTATTTAGAGTGGCATGACAATGCACATATAATTATCTTTTGTGTTCATTCAAAGTGTCAAATTACAAAAAAAAAATTTTGATGCATTATAGTCAAAAAGACTTATCTGTCACAATTTTTAAAATAAAAAGAAAAAAAAGAGTCCCGATACACGGCAACTTTATATTTCTCTCAATAATTTTGAAAACAAATCCTAATCAAATTCACATTTTGTGTCACGCTCCAACACCACCTCAGAAAATCAACTAGTGCTTACGCAGCTTGTATAAATTTACAATACATATACCGGCCTGATAAATTGGCAATGTTTCCAGTTCGTAAATTCCAAATATGAAAAAATGGCAGTTATGGAAAATAATGTAAAATAATGTAAAACTGCAATTTGGGACAGAACCCAGCAAGTACTACAATCTCAACAATCACCTACAGACTCTTCCACAACCCTACACAAAATATTCACATCTTTACAAGAGAAAACCTTACCCAAAACCAAGCTTCTGAATGCCTCGAACATGTGTTCAGTTCAACATATCATTCAGGGTAATCCTCGACCCGCTTTGGAGATCAATGAGTAGGAAGACGTGTATTTGTGGGCACAACCCGAAGCTCTGAAGGATGGCTTCCGAGTTGGTTCAAGCAAATGGTGACAATCCCAATGCGATCAGCTGCTTGAGTGTTAGGAATCATGTTTGGCCCTGGCTATCCCTTGTTGGAGATGGGCTCTTGGTTGTCAAAGCACGAAGCATAGACTGGGTATGAACTAGTTTGTCCCTAAGGAGGGCATTATACTCGTAAAGATTTTGAAGGTTCCTCTGGATATCAGACATGTCAGCACTTGAGCCTCCATCAAGTTCTGCCAAGAACGACATCATGGATGAGTAGGAGCATGCTTAATAAAGTTCTAAATCAAATGCCGTAAGAGTTTACATGATGTTGAGTGCATCCTTGCTTTTTAAAGATGGCATGTCCTAGCATTTATTGTACCTTTTGTCACTCCATCTATTCAAGACCAAACAGTCACATATTTACACCATGATTCTAGTCATTTGCTAAAACTGACCACCAGATGTGCTCAGACTCAACCAATCCCACAATGAAGTGAAGTACCTGATATATGAGCTGTTACATTGGGGTTTTTTGGTCTAAAAGAAGGGTTTATATTGATGTCTGTGTCCCTCCCAGAGCTGTAAGTACCCAACCCAAGAAATTCAGGTCATTAAGTGTAGAGAAGCAAATACAGAAATAAAAGTTATATAAAGGAAAATGAAGCTAATTTTGTTTCAACACAAACAGAACGAGAAAGAGAGTGATATACAGTAACAGTAAAGGGCTAAATGTTCCACAACTATGGCCAGAAGCATCCAGAATCAACTTACTGGGAGGTGGGGGTGGAATGTCCTCTACTTCAAGTGTAGATGCAAGAGGACGGGACCCAGTCTCCACAGAAAAATTAACACTCTTGACAGGCTCCGAGACATTCTTGTTAACCTGACCAAATATCATCAATTTGATTAATGCAATCACCGTTACTAAGACAACCAAGTAATATCTGCCATGCATTCTGAATTCGTCGATCAAAACATGGTATTAATCAGCTACAGTTCTGTCCTCCAGGAGGAGAACGTGGCTACTCTGGACCTTAGGATTTTGAGCTGTAGACAATCCCTACATGTAATTTTTGCCGCAAAAAATTTAGACTTTCTTTTTCCCTCTGACACATTAGCAGCCACGAACACCATAGCTTGCCTGCGAGGAAATTGAAGGGGAGGTATCCCCCCTCCTGGCCCCATGATATCTTAGCCCCACCTCACCTTCCGGAGCCAGTGAGGTCCATTAAAGGAAAGGGTAATGAGTTATGACAAAGATAGAGAACGAGTAAAGTATTTGCCTATTAACAAATAATGGTGCTGCAGCACTCCTAAAGTGAAATAAATTATGGCCATGAGAAAAGCAACATGGAATCAGGGACTATCAGTTTAGCACCACAAGAACCAAATGAAAAGTTGCAGGCATTACTTGGTGGGATGGAATCATGGAGATGCCACATATATTAAGTCCAACTGACGTTCCAACCCAAAACCAATTGACAATATGTAAAGTAGCTCATTAACTTATAAGCATGCTCAAGGCCTCTTAAATTGTTGGTGTGGGACAACCTGACTTATCATAACTCCAACATTTTTTTCCTGGGTGCTTTTTTTTTTGGGGGGGTTTTTTGGGTTTTTTTTGGGGGGGGGGCATTTGGCATGTGCGTTGAAAGATAAGTCATTTGCTTCATCATATAAAAGCATTCTGATCCATTAGATATCTTACAACGACCCCAGTAACACAAGACTTTACCCTAACAAAACCGCAGAGTCTAAGTAGAATTTTACCGTTTCCTTAGGTGAGCCACCGCTTTTCCCAAAGCCAATCTCGTGCAGACTATTCTCCCACTTCAGCCTTTTGTGCAAGGATTCCTTCTTTTTAAATGGGTCAACACTGACACACGTGCAGCCAATATCATCATTGCTGCTGTTCTCTTCAAGTAATGTGCGAGGACCCCATCTGTAGATTACGTATTTTCTCAACTAAAAAAAATGAACCGTAATCCAATCAGAATTTAACAGAAAACCCAGATGGGACACCACCAAAGCATGTATAGTAGCAGCAGCAGTAAAAGAAGGGGAAAAAGAAAAGGGGGGGAAAAACACACCATATCCCAATGTTCCTGTGCTTTACGCCGCCTTCTTATATCCCTAAAAACTTGATCTTCATTCCGCAGTCTTTTGATCCTGTACTCAAACTGTAAGCCATAAAAATGATGAGAAGAAAAAAAAAAAAAAAAAAGGTTCAATATAATTATCAATGTCATGAAACAAATATATGGGGGTGAAATTGTTTCCCCTATACTGCTTGTTTTGGCAAACCAAAAAGCTACAGAGAAATCAAGCGGGGGCAGAACCCCTTAATTAGGGGGAAAGACCTTGTTAGTTGTGACATAAAACAGCGTACCCCAAAATACAATTTTAAATGGGGTGCATGTCATGAGCTCTCTCAGCTCTGATAGAGGAATGAAGGGGTCAAGAAATTTCAAAGAATGTTTTTCAACAAAAGTAGGGCTCAAGATATTTCAAAGTGTGGTTATACGAAAATAAATAGAATTAGTAATTGAGTAATCAGAGACTTAGCTAAAGTGGCTTCCATTGAAGATAAGCCGAGAGAAATAAGACTCAGATGGTTTGGCCATGTGAAAAAGAGGAGTGTAGACGCTCCAGTAAGGAGTTGTGAGAGAATTAACATCCCCAAAGATAAAAGAGAAAAGGGACGACCAAAGAAAAATTTGGACGAGATGATTAGAGAGGACTTGAAAGTTGTAAGGTTAACGGAGTACATGGCTCAGAATCGGAGACTATGGCATGATAGGATTAAGATCTTACATCGTAGAGAGGTAGCCTCGTAGTTGTCACTCGATCGCGGTAGAGTGGGTTTGGTTGTGGCTTTTCGTATGTTAAGTTTGCTTGCAGGTAGATCAATCGTCTAGGAAGAGACATCGCTTACCTACCTCTGTTTGTTAAGGTACAGTATCTTCCACTGCCTTGTTGCACTTATATTTACTTAGTTAATGCCACATGATTTTTTTCCCATATTTCTTATTTCATTACCAGCGACTTTTACTTAGTTTTTCTCCATAAAATATTTTCACAGAAACCTTCTTCTATAAAATATTTTCACAAAATCTTATTTTGTGGGTCTTTTGGAATCAGCCTCTCTACGGGCAGAATTACCGATAGAGGTAAGGTTGCCTACATTTGGATCTCCCCAGACCCCGTGTAAGTGGGATCCACGCTGGGAGGTGGTGGTGGTGTTGTTTTTCAATAAAAGTAGGGCCTATGCTACTCCTCTTTTGAGTGTTTCCACAGCAAAAAGGATCAAACAACATAGATTCGAAGTCGATCACAATAATCTAGAGTCCTATAAGCAGCAAAAGCCACAATTCCCAAGATGAACGTGTACAAGCATAATAAGTTAGTAACAGTACACGGTAACATTTACATGCTATTTTGTTCATTAAGACTTAACAAATATAACTTTTCATCACAGTCAGGAACCCATGACATGTTGGCCAAATGGAATGAAACAATATTGTTCAAAGGCAACGTTTGAACCATGAGATAAGCATACATTATTGAATTTACACAAACAAGACCGGCAAACTAGCAGACCACTGTAAAGATATTCGCAGCAGTCGAAATCTTCATACATGCAACACAATTAGTAGTGATAAAGAAAAGCAATTACATGATAAAGCAACCAGACTTACGAATATACGTACCTGAACCAAGAAGTAGAAGAAAATCCCAATGCTAAAGCAGTAAAGCCCACCAAGATCCGCAAGAAAACTCACTACAGTTCAAGATACCAAAACAGTATAAAGACACTATAATGTTTCAAAAACAGAGGCAAACACAAGTTCAAAAACATAAACGCACGGAATTTTTAACAGTGAAACACAATATTATCCAGCAACAACATCAGGGATCTCAGCAAATCTGACCAGTATACATTAAGAAACTACCAGCATCATGAAGTCTCAAACTGTAGTACCCCAAGCATGGCCAGAAGTGAGGATTACAACTATTTATATCATGAAAGGGCAATTTGTGGGCTAGTCGTCGATCTTTGAAGCAGATTCTAGTAACTCTCGGCGGCTCAGGAAGGGGTCCGGCCGTACGACTCTTAACATCAGTAACATGGGTTGTACAAACTAAAATACATCACAATGAAAATAAAAATCATTGTATCACAAACTTGAAGGTGAGCTTTCACTTAGAATTGGCTAAGGAGAAAAAGGGCCCATGAGAATATAGAGTAACAGCAGTGGATCATCCTCTCAGAATTCTTTCAAAGCCAATCCCGCATCAACAGGCATATCCAGAAAAAACCAAAAAAAGAAAAACACTATGTTTGCACCATCAGGTGTCAACTATGCAATGCTACCAAGTGACCAATTAAACTGACTAGTTGAACGAACTAATAAAACCAAATAGTACTAGTTTATAAAAGAGGCTTGGTCTTCTAGTTTCTGTTAACAGGTCAATCTTCTCACATTTATTGCTTCCACATTAATAATCTGATTCATAGCAATTAACAATAAAAATGTGCAATCTTCCCTTTCAAATATCTAGATCCAATAGGTCCAACAATAAACCCAATATGGATCCCACAAAAGCCCGGTCTGAGAGGTCAATATGCTCAGCACAGCTAACCCAGTTTACAGTAAATAAAAGCCAGTGAAAAACAAATTGAGAAGAAGCTAAAGTATCCTAAACTCTAGCAATTCAACATCGTTCGAGATCCATGGGGAAGGAAATAGGTGAGAGGTGACACATTGCATTGTAGGGTTTTTTTTTTTTTTTGGGGGGGGGTTCAAGTGAGGTTACGTGGAGCCACAAATGATAAGGAAGGCATAACTAAAACTTGGAAAGGAGCTCCTCACGTTGGGTCACTGATGCGACCCTAGATCACAAAGTGCTATCAAAGGCCATAGATGAACTAATTTAAGCTCTTTTAGGCTTGCCTTTCTTTTCTTTGCCTCCAGCTTGAATCCATCACCATCTGCGTGTCTTCTCCCAATATAACCAAACCATCTAAGTCTCGTTCCACACATCTTATCGCCAATTTGCCTCATCCTACCTTTTCCTAGATCTCTTCATTTCCCATTTTATATCTTTGCCATTGGTCACACACTCACACCACCCCAGCATCCTCAGCTCCACCACTAGGCACTAGCATCTTTTGTGCTTGTACTTCTAATTGACCAATACCAAGCAGTTAACGCATTACCCTTAGGAATGTGCTGTGTGATATCTTTCCATCAACCAGTATTCTCCTTTCGCTTAAAGTGCATGTCGGACTTTCTAAAACCAGGATAGATCCAGAAGGGCAGTGCTTGCGGTCTCTCCCACAGAGGCATTCCCCCATTTCCGTCACCCCAAATGAATGTGTTGCAATATACCCATACATTTTCACATTTCCTTGTATGACTGTTCAAGACATTTCCCCATCCTTTCTCTATGCTATGCTATGCCATTTTCTGCTAGACATAACACCTGATCCTACCTATATATCCCTCATACAAAAAAAGGTTTTGGTAAACAAACCCTTGACAAACCTTGATGCCCATCCTCCCCATGCAAATCTGGTTTACTGTAGCTGCAGCATGGCTTTAGTTTAGTAATGAATAATGTCAAAGCTGGAGAACTTATGCTCATTGCAGGGAGCCAAATTTACAGCGAATTCTGACCTCGACGCATCTACAAGAAAGCAGCACTACCACAAAACTATAGAAATCTAGAAGCTCATTATAACAAAACAATAAACAGGGGAAAAAGAGGGGCAGCCTCTCTTTCTAACCTTGCCGCCAGACAAGAAGGTTGTACTCATAAATTCAGAAAAGAAGGTTAATTGATCCTTCAAAGAGGATTGAACCTCTGGCTTTTAGCCTTCTATTCACAGACAGTTACACTACACTGACACATCTACTCCATCCATCGAGTGTAAACTAATTAGCGGTTTCCAAAATACAAGCATTTGAAAATCCTAAAGAGTGCAAATTATCGAAAGACCACAAAAACGGGGGAAAAAAAATAAATCATTTCTCTGGTTCTGAACATTAACTTCTATTTAGAAACCTGTGAGTGCCACATATGGTCCACAACCAACCCCCATGTGTTACTACTGTCAATTCGTGCTAGGAGTCAGAAATCATAAAGGCGGTTTAACACCTACTCCAGGCCTCGGAATATAACAAGGAATAAGTAAAAGAGTTACCTTACCCATAAAGCATAAGCATGTGTTCCATTAAATATGACATAAAATGCACTCAACGGTGCACAAGAGACAAGCATAGTGGAACATAGCAATAGCATTGTTTGTAGATCCGGAAAAGATCAAGACAAATTATCTAGTCCAAGGAGGTATGAGACGCACATACCTGGACCCAAGATATTCTGGCTATCAATCTCAACAATGTAGGCAGAGAGAAAATTGATGGATAATGTGGTATTGATCAATCCACTGTTTGAACTTTGAAGGGATGTTTGCAGTTCATTTGCATTAGTAAGGAAGGAACCCGGAATGAACTCATGGAATAGTGGCTGGACCAGCTTCAGGTTATGTAAATTGTGGTATATTCTGGGAAACAAATTGAATTTCAAAATATTTGTATCCACGCCTCTGAAGGTTACAGGCATATCGTCCAAATCTGTCCCATTTCTCACTGTTCCACTGACAACACTCACATGTTTTTTATGTGCATTGTTCCTTGCTGTAAGATTGAATTGGAAACCAACAGCACTGGCAGGTTCATTAGGCATATCGACAAACTGCCATGATACATACACATTATCTCGTGTAAAAGGGCAGTTGTTGCACGTAAGACTTATTCTTGGTCCTTGACTTGTGTTGAAACATGAATAGTTGGCAAAGGCTGAGAGACGTGTCACCCTATAGTCAATGGCACCTGGATTGCCCAAAACCAAAGTACCAAGACCTCTCAACTGAGAACAACTCATCGTCGAAATGGTTGTAATGTTGAACTCCAAATCATTGACAAAAGATACCAAATCAGGAGCATTTGTTGCCCTTAAATTGTGCACTTCAACAGTTCTTTTCGATATGATTTGGTACAGAAGCCTGAAGAAAGGCCAACAGTGCAGGTCAACAAGGTTCATTATGTGTTAAGTAGAAAGAAAGCCAACATAAGATAATCAATAAGCGAAGCCTCCTCTTGTGATAGTCCATGCAAGGGATAAGTGAAAGTCTATGTGAAGCCATGCACCCAAGTAAATACTCACGCTGATAACAAGCCGATGAAGAGTATCCAGCTAGCAATTGAGAAGGTCCCACCAAGTTCGGTTTTTCTCTTCCTGACCACCTTCTGATCCTCCTGTAGGCAGTGGGGTAATGGTCAATCCAACATACTCTGATACAGAATGCATTGCACAAAAGACAAAACAAATATAACAAGAAATGATAATCGGAAATGATAAAAAGCTATATAGCAAAAAAGACATGAACATTTCAGCTCCACAGACATAAAAGCATTCCCTGATCAAAGCTAATGCATGTCCAAGATGTGCTTCAAACCTTAAAATACAAAATGTATAATGGTAACATGGAATCTATTTACAAGAACCAAGGGAGTCCATTGTCTCTTCCCATTGTTATTTTGAGCGGTGTTGTTTAAGATAACGAGACAAGTTTCAACTGATTTGCAAATTTTGAAGAGAAGACTGCTGTAACTTCACTAGCGTGAATGTTGTGATGAGAACCACAATGGAATGTATTATCTATATAAGTCAATATGTAGTGGGTAATGTTTAGATTCAGATGGAACCAATTCGAAATGTGAGACAAACCAGCTGTATTAGAAACCTTGAGACTGATAAGGTGCAGCATTACAACCGAACAAAAGCAAAAACATCAAACACACCTTATTAGCAATAAAATGAGTCAGAACTAACATAAGCGTATGCACTGGTATGTTCAACATCTACGATACGCCTACATGCAACAGAAGGATTAGCTCCAAGAACACTGGCTCAAAAAGGAGCTCGAAAAAGATTAGTTGGCATACCCCACAAACTAAGAAGGCTGCCCTTATGAATGAAGTGCTAACAACTTAATCACGAAATAAAATTTCTTCTTCTACACAGCCCAAAGTTCCTAAATAAAACGGTTGCAAAAGCTACCTAATTGAAATTGGTAGGCAACATAGCAAGAAAATATCAAGTAGTCCAATCATGTCCTTGAAAATCATGTTCGTGATACAATCGTTTCCACATCAGTGAAGTAATCTATTACAAACAAGCCTATAAAAGCCAAAAAAACTGAGGACAAAACAATTAGAGAAGCAAAAACTAAGAGCTATAAGGAAGTTATAAAGAGACCCAATTACCAGATAATGTTTGGCGGAAAAACAAATATCAAGACGGCTGATCCACCACCTGATCTTGAACCAAACAGTCCTTCCATCTCCCAACTTCGCAAGCCTCACAAGCCCGCAAAACAAGAGCCAAGTTGCCAACAAAAAAGCAGTGATTTCCAAGAACACAGCCTGCGACTGGGTGAATTTCTTGATTTGATCAAATGAGAAGATTGTCTCTGGGAATGATATTGAATAATCAACCCCAGAGTTCACAACCCAATCATAAGGAGACAGATTGAAGGGGGAGCAGCTCTTAGTAGTGGCATTGAACAGATACCCAGGTGCACAAGCACATAGGGTTTTGTTGTACACAACTGAATGAGCTGGGCATGGAGCTCGTGGACTAGACATTTCTTCTCAAACCAACAAAAATTTAGAAGAAAAGGGGAAATTGTAATTCCGGGTTTTCGTGGGATACTTTCAAAATCCCCAATTTCCAGCTTGAATGGCCTAAGAATACTGGGGTTTGATCTGGGCAGTCATGATTTTTGATTTTTTAGAGGATTCCATTGTTTTTCAGATGTGGGGGTAGGTATATTTGCATTGGGTATAGAGAAGGTTCCAAAAGGGGTATTTCCCCTCAACTGGGTTTTGCTTGAAATAGGGTATTTCAGCTACCAATGAATCAACGATGAGATTTACTGGTAAAAGCTAAGAAACTGTATAGAGAGAGAATTGAGGGCTAGTCAAAGCGTGTTAGGGGCGGTCTCAATCTAATGGCTGACCACAAATTGAATACTTTAAACTCGGCAAAGGGTAGAAAGAGAGAGAAATAGAATTCAAAATGTTGAGGACTTATGTTGAGTGGCTTAAGGAACAGCAACTCAGCAAGACGACGGGAGGAGAGAGAAACAGAGAGAAGTCTCTGTGTTGAAGAGAGGGAGAGAGACAGAGACAGAGACAGAGAGAGAGGGAGAGGCGGAGAGCTGAGCAGAAAGAGTCCGGGCAAATCCAGAAGTCGGAATCGAATACAGAGATGGGCCATGGACGGGTAATTGGACGCAGATTTATGTCGTGTGTTCTAGAAGACTTCACTGTCAAAGTATGTTATAGGCTGTAATCCACTTGAGTCTCTCCATTCATTTTGTCTGTTTGGAAATTCTAAAATTTTATTTATGGATATCATTTCAGTTTTTGTAGTACTGTTTGAGCTTTGTCATGTATAAATTAATTTAATGATATCCATCCTTAAAATTTAAGTAAAAATTTTATAAATATATGTAGTATTCCTATTGATGTAAACTTTGACATGTATTGTGTAATATTTATCAATTAATCATATTTACAGGTCACTGCTTTGGCCCCTCTTCATCAAATATTCATGACGAATAATCACGTATATGATCATATCAAGTGTCTAAGGGTAAAGTGATTTTAAACAAATATGTAGTATTCCTTCTAATATAAACTAGAGGGGACATTGGTTGGGTGGACCCAAAATTGTTTAATCCACATCAATTAACATTAGCGTAGTCCTTTTCAATATTGAACTGCATCTCTAATCCCTTTTTCCCATCATATATGTGCGTACTTTGGGTAGATGTATATCTTTGCGAAAATACTAGACAATAAAATTGAACTTCTTATTGGTTGAATGTGAATCCAACTAACCCGATTCACTTGTAATGGTAGTTTAACTGCAAATTGTTTTTAAAAAATAAAAATTAATCTGTTTAATATGTATTTGTAAAAACTAAAAATGTGACAGTTAATCAAATCTAGCATCGTTTTCATATCATAATCGACATGTCCCACCATGAAACTTAACCAATGCTATCCCCAAACATATATGCAAATTATGCCACAAGAGTATACAAAATATCAAACTACTATACAATATACCAGTTTAGAGTTCGGAAAGTCTGATCGAACACGATAATCTGACCCAAACTCAACCTGAAGTTACTGAAAGAAATCTGAGCTGATTTCGACGTGAAGTCAACACGATTTGACCGTTTACCTTAAAAATATGTTATTTTTCAATTTTGAGTAGATCTAAAATGTTTGTAAAGCGAATACGAAATTGATATGTTTATTGAATTGGTCAATCTGAACTTATCCATTATCCAACTCTAACCCAGTTAACTCGAAACCTCCAAAGTAGGAAAAAAAAAAACAAAAAAACAAAAAAAGTAGACAAACAAAAAAGTTTGGTTGGAAGAAGAGGTTGAGAACTTGGTGACCAACCAATCTAAAGCATGAAACATTGGCATTGAGCTGATGCGATGCTGGCAGTGGAAGTGAGCCCAGAGTGGGTCATTCCAAGTGCAAGTGAACCATATTGAGTTGACATCGTACTGCGCGTGTGATTAATTTATCTAATGAGCTTATAAACAAAATACATTCCATGCTGGGTGATGCAAAACTTGTATCTATATATGATTTCATCCAAGCTAATGTAAGATCAGATTGTCTCATATCATGTCTAGAGTGGGGTTAACTTTTGATCTTTTAGATCAAATACCTAATTCAAGATCAAATTATTTTATTTAAGATATGGGTTAGACTTGATTTTTTTATCTTAATTTGACTTTTTTGTTTCAGGTTCTAAAGAACAGTAGAAAAAGCAGAATCGAGCATATTAGTTCAGTTTCTCTAGAGTTGTAAAGCCATTAATAAAAAGAGAGACTTAAACCTTAAATCAGCAATGACCATGAAGGTAGGTCTTTGGAAACGAGGCCTTTGGTAGAGTCATGCTGAATTTCAAATGGAGACGATCATAATTAATCGAATATGAATTTGACTTAATATCAAAGTCAAAATTCTCAAGTGAATATTGCTTATATGAGCTTAATTAATCAGACCATGAATGCACAATAATTTCAAGGCTAATTACACACAAAAATGACTTTATGCATATTTGATAAGCAGTTTGTTGTTGATTATTAAATGTTTGTATAAGCTGTTAGCTTTTTACTGTTTATATAACTATTTGTAATAACCATTTCTAGAAAAAAAAAATGTTTGGTAAATCTGTCATTAAAAAAATGTGAGATACAAAGCTAATGTCAAACTATTAATATAAAAAAAAACTATTGGCTTAAATTGTTTTTAAAAATTAGTTTTTTGGAACAAAAGACTAATTTAAAAATTCTTTTACCAAATAAGCAATTAGCCATCTGACTAGGCCTAACCACAAACTTTACTCTAAAAAATTAAATTTTGGCAAAAATTTTCGAAAAACTCTTTATCAAACAGTCTTCACCCAACTCCAATTAACCACAACAAAAACCTCACCATCATGTACATCCCCTGCTTGAAATTGACCTAATTGAACCCAAACTTAGTGATTATTTTTTTTGATCATCGGTTAGGCATAGCCCTTATAAATAAAAAGAAATACAGTCACTAAAAAAGCAACTAAAACAACCCAAACTTAGTGACTTATCATAATGAGTGAAAAACAAATTCACATAAACCCAGTATCGACTGAAAGCTTTTCCATCTATTGAATAATATAACTTTGTTTAATTTTAGCCTTGTTTTTTATTATTTTAACATTAAGTAGGACCATTATGCCTAGGAGGATACAATACTCAACATCCAGACCCACGTATTACGGGTACATCTTGCAAACGCCTTTCTCTTTTCTTTTTTTCTTTCCTTTTTTTGGGAACAAGTAAATCAGTTCACCTAAATATAAGACATTTGATCAAGCACAAAGAGACCCCAGTCCCCACGAAAAGAAAAAGAATACATAGAATTTTAACCAAAAAAGGGTGTGATATCTGTAAATAGTCAATTATACCTCTGTTTATACCCTTCATGAATTATATATACATATATATATATATATATATATATATATATTGTTGATTGAGTCCAAAAAAAAGTAACGGCCACTTCCCCATTAGTTGGGATAGTGGAGGGATTTTGGGGGCCATTTTTAGTAAATGGGTTTGGCTGCGTGCCATATAAATACCCCATAATCCCTTGGTCAAAAATAGACGCATACCAAGCAAGAATACAATCACATCTGTTCTCCCTCTCTCTTAAACGTACATTTTAGCTGTGTGTCGGGTTTGTGGTGTAGTATTCAACCGGGACTCTGGTAGCCTCCGGGACATTCATTCGTGGAGCAAAATACGGTAAAAGATCTGTACGCTTCCGCACATTTAGGTATGTCCTAAATCTCCCAATTCATTTAACAGTGGTATCAGAGCTAGTTTATTTTGCTCCCGTTTAGAATGAAAAAGCATGTTTGATTTATTTGTTAAATTGATGCGTCCCAGTAGTTTGTTTTACGCTCTGGGTGTTTGATATACATTTAGACCCTTGCCCATGAACAAAAAAAGGGGGGAGAGGGTGGTTTTGAAAACGTACCATCAGCCGCCGCCATAGCCGACCCAGAGGGGTGGCGCGTGGGTTGCACGCGCCGCCGAGAGAGATCCGTTTTCTCTCTTTCCTCTTCGATTTGCCCACCACGAACCCCGATCTGTCGCCCAGACCGCACAAAACACCCGGCCGCCCAAACACGGCAGCGCGTGGGTCGCACGCACCAACGCCTGAGTGGCGCGTTGCGCGAGTGCCACCTACTGACGAGACCACTGCCGGCCGATCTATGTGATGGTGCCGGTGGTTTGAACGTAGGGCGACTAGAGAGAGAGATCGAGGAGTTTCTTCAGAGAGGGGGCGGCGACGGTTTCCTCATTTGGCCGGATTTTGGAGGTTGTAGTACCGGAAAACGATCGGAAAGGCCAGCAGGCCGGTGGACGCCGAGCTTGGTGCTCGGAATCCATGGCGGCCGGGCCTTCCCAGGTTTTTTTTTTTTTCCGGCACACACCGAAATCGAGAGTCGAAGGGCAGAAAACCGAAAAGGGGCGCGGGCTGGGTGCTCGGTTCCCATGCCGGCCGGGCCTCGCCTGGGTCTGTCCATGGCGGCAGGCCAGGGCACCGGCAAGTATGGAGTTTAGAGAGAGAGAGGAAGAAGGGGAAAGGGCATGCGAGAGGTGAAGAAAGAGAAGCCTCGAGAAGGGAGTGACAAGCATGCCTGGGCCGACCCCCCTCTCCCTTTAACCTATTAAAAATTGGCTCCCAATTTTATAGAACTTGTGTAGTTTAAACTCATGCTTAGCCTCAAAAAATATAATAATGTGTTTATTTTATTTGGGCAAAAGCTGTATGATTATTTGATTGTATCATTTTATACATGTCTGATAAAATGTTTTAACATATGAATGGGTTTCATGTATGTAAACTTGTAAAAGAAAAATTCTTTTGAAATTGTGGCATGTAAACTGATACGCATATCGCTATATGTTCGATTAATATATGAAAGAATAGTTCTTTCTCATTTTAAGATGAATAAATGTGTTTTATGTTGTGTTTGTGCAAATATGTTTTGCATAAATTCTAAAACGTCTATGTGATGATAAAGTGTGGAATGTTAATGTGATTTAACATTGTATCCATGAAAATGTGTTTATTATGGATTATTCATAATCAAAATATCTCAAATCTTGATTCATGGAATATGTGATGATTATGAGCTTAGCGAGATTTTCGAACATATAATATGAATTATAATCTTGAGATATTTTTTTTGATTAAGCACAGGATATGCCTAATGTTCATTTTTCCGAACTTGTAGATATGGCTTCTAAGAACTCCATGATTGGTGAATTGACCACCAGTGAAAGGTTGGACGGGTCCAACTATGACATGTGGCGCCGGAAGATTGAGTTTCTTCTGGAAGAATGTGAGGTGTTGGAACGCCTCACAATCACAATGTCTGCCCCCTTGACTAAGGACAAGGATGACAAGGACATTACTCAGACTGCTGAGTATAAGGCCAGCTTGGTTGCGTACCAAGATTG
>JAKOGI010002690.1:0-92588 GCA_029747015.1 Carnegiea gigantea | reverse complement strand
TATATATATACATATATATATATATACATATATACATATATATATATATACATATATATATATACATATATATATATATCTATGTATATGCTGAAGATGTCCTAACCTGGTGGGTACGGACTGCACTTTCCTCATGTTCTACCCAGTTTCGATTCTAGGGGAAACACACGTTGCCCCTGCATGAAATATTATGTGTGCTGAATCGGTGGTGGGCCTGGATAATTGGGATTTGGTAGTTTCTCCTCCCAACCCATTGTGGCTATTGGTGGCCCTTGAGATTGGGTCCAATAGGCTGGGCATGTACATATATATATATCTATATGTATGTATGTATGTATGTATGTATGTATATATGTTTGTATGTATGTATGTATGTATGTATGTATATATGTATATAGGGAGAAAGAGAGACAAAGAGAGAGAGAGAAGGATAGGGATACTTGTTTTTGTGTTTACATATACATGCATGTATATATATGTGTGTTTCCATGTGTGTGTGTGTGAGTGAGCGAGAGACATGTGCTTCATAAATCTGTGTGTATGTGTATGTATGTGTATGTGTATATATATGTGTGTGTGTTTGTGTGTGTTCAATGAATAAGAGTGGGGCACATATATAATACAAAATTTAGGAAGGGTCCACCAACTTAACAAAAATCTGAGTTGAATTTATGCTTGGAAGAACCTGCCATTACCTTTAATATCTTAGCTGACTGGAAGGGATGTGAATGAAGGTGTCCTATTTTAGCTACGGTTGCCAAGGACATTTATGTCATAACTATTTTGACAGTGGCATTCGCATATAGCACATGAGGGAGATTTGTAAGTCCTTCTTGTAATAGTCTTCCTTTAGAAACTTTGAATTTGGCCTTCAATAGAGTCAACTGATGTGCGTGCTTTCTTTTTTATATGTTTAGTTTCACATAAAAAGAGCATTTTTTTATCTTTTTTTTTCTAATTTGTTTATTTTATCTTTTTTGAGATGATGGTGAAATTACATCTTACTGTCATACTCCTTGGACTGATTGTGATAATGGTGAGCTTGAAGTTTAATCCGAAGCCTAGATGACTTTCACTTGGTTTCTTTATTAAAGTATGGGCATTTTTTGTATTTTGTGGTGATAGATTATTGAGCTTTAGTAGCATTTTAGTTCTTGAATTATTGGTTCTATTTGACTTCTTAGACTTTGATTAGATTGCGTAATTTATGTACTGTTAGACTTGTGTTAAATTGAGCATGTTAAACTTTAATTTGGGTTAGATTGTAAATTTTGATGAAGTTTGTTAGAGCCTAGAAAAGCTTATTGTACAATTAATTGGTTTAAGACTACTGGCAACTTGGGGTTTCATTCAAGATCAAACTTGTAATATAACTGGCACAAATGAGGGGGGAAAATGATGGGTAAAAATCCCGTTGGGATCCCATTAGAGATTGCATCTTCAATGGGGAGCTGAATGGGGATGAGGATGGGAATATGCCCCATCCCCAACCGACCACATTATCATCCCTAGGCCTTCTATACCAATTAGTCTTTGCCAAATTTGATCCTAGTGTCTTTGTTGGTATATTGCAATTTTTCTTTATGTTAGGAATGTCACCCAAAATCCATAGGCAAACATTGCTTTGCTTTTAATTGGGCTAATACAAGACAAGAATAAAAGGGGGAAAAAAAATGGATCAAGGCTATCTCACATACAGGCCAGGATCAATGCGCGGCCCATATTCCAGCTTCAGCCTGGTTGATCAATGCTTGACTAGAGCTGTTTTCAGTCCTTTGCTCCCAATGGGTTCCACGGACTATTCGTGGGCCTGGCCACGGTCCGTGGCCCATAGGGACTTTTGGGCTCCTCTTTTTGCATCAGTTTTGATCCGATTTTGGAGCCTTAATACAATGTTTAATGGCTGATTATTGCTAGTAATGGCCAAGCAGCTATAAATCAAGACAAGTCTTCATCATCTTGATCAAGTCTCATCATTAAGATTCATCATCACTATCATTCTACCACACCAAAAATTATTCCACTATTTTTCTAAAATTATGAGAGTATTATTAAGTGATTTTGTAATCACCTTATTGATCTATTCCTTAGGCATTTGCTTTGAGATCAATCTTTGTACTCTCCCATCACATAGTAGATTTTACGATTATCGTCGTCCGTGGCTTTTCCCGATTCAGGTTTTCCACTTAAATTTTGGTGTTCTTGGTGCTGATTTATTTTTCTTGCTATTATCTATTTCACGATATTTTTCTTGTTGCCTCTAATTTCATCTTATTTTCGATCCTAACAAGAGTTATCAGAGCTAGGATCAAGGATGTCATCCGTCATGAAATTTGATATTCCTAAATTCAATGGCAAGATTAGCTTTAACATTTGAAAAGTCCAAATGATGGTCGTTCTTACACAGAATGGATTGAAGAAAGCTCCTAGTGGCAAAACCAAGAGGCCTGCATCCATGACTGATGAGCAATGGGAAGATCTTGACGAGAAGCCGCTCTCAACTATTCAACTATGCTTGGCGCCTCATGCCCTTCGTAAAGTCCTTAACAAGACCACAACTGCAGATCGTTGGCTCTCATTAGAGGCGTTGTATATGATGAAAAGTCTCGCCAATAAAATCCATCTCATGGAATGTTTGTACAAGTTCTCTATGGACAAAGGTACTCCTATTCAAAATCATCTTGATGATTTTAATTCTATTCTTATTGATTTGGAAAGCATGGATGTCAAACTTGAGGATGAAGACAAAGCTATTCTGTTGGTAGTCTCGTTATCCTCTTCCTATAAGCATTTCAAGGAAATCTTATTGTATAGCAACAATGAGACTTTGTCATTTGAGGACGTAAAAGCTAGTTTATTATCCAAAGAAAAATTTGACCTTGAAGTTCGTGCTGAAAAGGGGGAAGGCTTGTCAGTGAGAGGTGAATCCTTTGAAAAATAGAACCTCACTAAATCAAGGTTTGAAGGACATAAATCCAACAAATTCAGTCATTATTATAGAAAATCTGGACATGTAATTTCTGAGTATTTCAAGTTGAAAAAGGTGAGGGAGAAAGAAGAAAATAATTCACAGTCACACCCTCATGAACCTGCAAAAGCCACCTTGGTTGAATCTGATTCTGATGGTGACGTTCTGTTTGCTAACTCCACTAAAAAGGGGAGCGTTTTTTATTGGATTCTTGATTCCAGGTGTACCTATCATACGTGTCCTCATAAGGACTGGTTTTCAACATATGATCCAGTTGACTCAACCATTGTTCACATGGGCAACAATGCCCGATGTAATGTCGCTGGAATTGGTACTATTAAAATTAAGACCCATGATGGCATTATCAGGACTTTATCAAATGTTTGTCATGTCCCTGATTTGAAGCATAACCTCATTTCTTTAGGCACCGTTGAATCTAAGGGGTGCAAACATTCAGTTGAAGGTGGAGTTCTTAAGGTTTCCAAGGGCACTCGGATTTTGTTAAAAGGTTTGAAGTGAGGAAGCCTCTATATCTTACAATAATCTACTGTGATAGGTTCGGTTACAACCTTTCCTTCCTCTCCTAATGAAATTTCCACTTATCTATGTCATATTTGGTCAGATTATATGAGGAAGAAAAGTCTGTGCAAGTGACTTCCTCGTGCTAAATTCAAGCATCACTTGAACTGAACCGGTGTTCGGTTCGCTTAATTGCCCTTTCGGGGCTCCGCCCTATGGAGCTCTACCCTTCGGGGTTCATTGGCGGTTTTTTAAATTTGGAGTTAGTGGATTTTGGTTCAGGATGGAGATTGTTAGGAATATGACCCAAAATCCATAGGTAAACATTGCTTTGTTTTTAATTGGGCCAATACAAGACAAGAATAAAAGGGGAAAGAAAATAGAGCAAGGCTGTTAAACTTGTCGAGAGCTACAAAATTAACCACTACTTCAGTTATTAAATACTTTTTATAGCATAGGAAAGTAGGAATCGATCCACGAGGAAAGATTGTTTTAAAAAGGCTAGCTTAATCCTAAATGATTTCACTAATCCAATTTATTAAATCTAATCTTAATAATTCTAAAATAATTAAAATCTAATGAATAAAAATCTGGAAAAACACCCAATGATGCTCCTAAACATTTTGGATTATATTCTAGAAATAAAATAGTAAAAATCTTTTCTAAATAATCTAGAAAAATAAAATCAGAATTGTAACTGAAATTCTAATTAAAATTCAAAACAGCAAATAATAATCAGAAAATAAATATTAAAAATGTCAAACAGTAACCTAAAATATTATTCTTCAGGTAGATAAGCTTATAACCCCTCAATTGTGTCCAAATAATTCCATAAAAATCAAATCAGAAAATTACCACAGAATATCAATGCAGAATATTAAATCTGAAATTAGAAATAAAATAATCTGCATAAATATAATTACGAAAATAATCAAGAAAATTACCCTAATTCTAGGATACAATTTTCTGGACTTAACAATACCTAATAATCGTGATTTAACAATTAAAATCGAAATTTTCAGAATTAATAACCTAAAAACCTGCACATATCAATTTCGCAAAATAATTCTGAAAAATTACCAAATAACTTCCAAAAATTATGAAATTAAATATGGGCAGACTAGGACACTAAATAGACTTTGGGAACTGATAGAAATCGAAAAAGAACAAAAATAACTATTTTTAGTCTAATTTCTAACAAACCGGTAATTAAATACTAAAACTGAGTATAAATCAATCTAAAATTATAACCACTCTAAAAATCAAAATCTAAACTATCTAAAATTACCTAGACACTCCTAAAAGACTATACTTTTGGGGGGGGGGGTTGATTGAAATTATATGGTAACCAATAAAAATGAAACAAAAATTAACAAGCAAACCAAATTAACTATAAGCAACGAATAATTATCAAAGTTGTCAAATTTATCAAGGATACTTAGTATAATCTCAATCCACCATGCAAATTAATATTTATCATCAACACACAAGTTAATTTCATTCATGGGTTAAACTGTAGAAGACATCCACCAGCGGTTCTTCCCCATTTTTCCTTAGATTCTAGTTTACTTAGGTCCAGCCCTAATATAAACCCTACTAATTTGATAATCTTTACACCAGCGCAAAAATTTAACCAAATTAGAGCATTAAGACTTAGAAAAACATCATTTAGCACTTTGTAACCAATTTACCAGCAAATCGATTTAACAAAGATCTAAAGTGATTACCTAATTAAAAGAGATGGGTTTGAGCCATCCATGATTAATTAGGGTGATACCTAAGCATAAAAGACTACAACTTTTACGTATTATAGTCTTCTAAACTATCATTCGACATTGTATTAAACTAACTAGCATACATTTTAATTAATTTAACACGAATATCATAAACGATAAACGCTAATCGCTATAGAATCATGAACATGAATCAACTAGGCAATAAAACATAAGACTTATTTCAAAATAGTAAATTTAGCATGACTTCAAGAAGATTATACTAAGCATAAAAAGAATTACTCACTCATATTAAAATTAACATCAAAAAATTTATCCAAATAATTCATGTTTTCTCAATAATCTAAACTAACAAAATAAATTAAAGTAGTAACGCAAGAACATATAATTTAAAAAAAAAAAAGAAAACACTACTTGGATGCTTTGATGAAGCTTTGCCATAGGGGAGGTGGGAGATTATAGTTTATGATGATGGTGATGAAGGGTCGATGAAGATGATGATGGGAAGGAGGAAGGAGGTTGCGTGGGTATGTGAAGATGTTGAGGGGGAAGAAAGGCCGTGTGGTGTGGGTGTCGTGGGATGTTGGTGGCTGATGGAGGATGATTGATGATGAGGGAGGATTTATGGAGATGATGGAAGGGGTGTGATGGAGATGGTTGGGCGTTTGGGTGTGGTGTATGCGTGAGAAGAGGGTAGGAATATGATGATGATGGTAGGGGATGAAGATGCGTGATGGAGAGGAGGCTGTGCCGTGGGTTGTTTATATGGTGATGATAAGGAAAGTTATTGAGGGGGATTAGGGTTAGTGAGTTAGGGTTTCCTTCCTCTCTTCCTTAGACTTCTTCTACTCCAAGACTTCTTGTTTTCTTCCAACTCTTGAAACCGTAGCCCAATTAAATAATTATGGAAATAATATTTTCCATAAATTATTTATTGGACCGTCTTTTCGACAAATCGTATAAAATCGGAGCTTCGACGTCTTGTCCTCTCATTTTTATTTTATTAATGCCTAACCTGAAAAATATATAAAATAAAGTAAATTAGATACAATAATGTGTAAAATATAGTCAAAATAATTAATAAAACGATGCATGATTTTTGGCTTAACAAGTTCCCCCACACTTAGACTTTGGACTTTCTCGTGCAAATAAATCTTAGACTCGATCTAAAAACTTGCCCTCTTTCTTTCTTATAAAGTCATGCATAACTATAATATTCATACTAGGTCTGGGCTTGCTTAAGAAAAACAGTGTTATTAAATAAATTAGTTTCTCCTTCAATAAGTGAATACCTGCTAAACATCCAACTATCCTTAGAGAGTTTATTCCTCAACCTCACAACATTTCTATAATGAAATAACAAGATCAATAATTATCTATCCTTTTTAGATATGCATACATCGATCAAGAGATCTAGAAATTTATGATAGAAAAATTGAGGTACGGTATGGCTATAAAGACAATTGAATTAGATAGGATAACTCATTGAACTGATTCTGAACTTGCCTTGTAATTATTTTTCTCTTCTTCTTATCTTTCAAACTCCACTTGCGCACATATTCGAGGCCCATATAGGGTCTTAGAAATTAAACACTCCCTGTCTCACACTCTCCCGAATAGAGGTGCTGAAGCAAACATTTTATTTTCATCATTGCTTTTATTTATTTTAATGGCTCATTAGTATGGGAAGCAAGCTTTCCAGTGACAGTATTGCCTCAAAGGGTAGCATCCAGTAGCGCATGCCTCAAAGGGGTACTTGTCATTTCCAACTTTGACTCTCTTTTTTTTTTTTTTTCCTTTCTTTGTATAGACAAGTAAAATCACAATTTTAATGAATTATTCAACTAATTCAATAGTCTAGGAGATGGGCCAGGTCATTTTATTGCCTCTGAATCGGATATATTACATGACTAGATAAGATGGATAATCAAGAGAGTTACTCATTAAGAAGATGTATGAGGATCAACTCAAATTTCTCTAAAGAATAACTATCATGCTTAGAAGTTTTCACTTATAAAAGAATAAACTACAAAATAGCTAATAAAACCCAAAAAAAAAAATTTTTTTTCTAAACAAGTAAGCCTAGCATAAACTCATATCATGTATTATTTATAAGAAAAGAATTTTTTTTTTTTGATTTTCTATATTTTTTTTCTTTTTTTTTAAGAATAAAAACTGCAGGAATTAAATGCATAATGCACCCCCCACTTAATTCATACATTGTCCCTAATGCATGCAAAAAGATGAAAATAATGAAAATAAAAGCAAAATTAAATGGATACTTCCCTAAAAATATTGGGTTGCCTCCCAACCAGCGCCTTTGTTTATAGTCGTTGGCTTAACTTCATGAAACTCCTGGATCCTCTAGTTGGATCTCTTCCAATAATTCAGCATTAATCTGGTAAGGCATTTTTTGAAACTCAGCATGATCAAGACTCTTAGCAAACACAGTCAAAAATTCATCTTCGTTGGACAAGTCATAAATATTTTAGGGCAACTCATCAATAACATCAAGTGCATGTACGTAATTCACATCAGCAGGGAATCTCATGGCATCAAAAATATTAAATTTAATCATTTCACCATCAAATTCCATAGTTAATGTTCCTTCATGCACATCAATTTTAGTTCTAACTGTTTTCAAAAATGATCTGCCAAGTAAGATGGGAATATCATGACATGCATCACCCATGTTCATCACATAAAAATCAGCAGGAAATACAAGTTCATTTACTTGGACTAAGATATCCTCTAACACTCCGTTTGGGTGAATACTGCTCCTATCAGCTAATTGAATCACTATACCAGTTTTTTTTAATTTGTCTAGGTTCAGTTTGTCATAAACGGATCTAGGCATAACATTAATAGAGGCACCTAAATCAAGCATAGCTTTATCAAAGCAAAGGTTTCCTATTTGGTAAGGAACAGAAAACACACCAGGGTCTTTACACTTAGGGGGAAGTTTTCTTTGAAAAACAGCAGACACATTTTCCCCTACACTTATCTTCTCATTACCAATGAGCTTCCTCTTGGTAGTGCATAATTCTTTTAAGAACTTAGCATAACGAGGCACCTGTTTAATGGCATCAAGGAGAGGTATATTAATTTCTACCTTCTTTAATATCTCTAAGATCTCTTGGTTAGCCTCATTCACCTTAGAAGTAGGGTTTATAAATCTACTAGGAAAGGATGGAATTGGTTTATATGGTTCGCTTTTCTTCTCTCCTATTTCCTTAGTAGTTTGATTAGAATTAGTGTCTAACTTTGGTACAGCCCCTTTAATCTCTAACTCAGGTTCTAATTCTCTACTCTTCCTAGGTTCTTTTAACTCTTCCCCACTCCTAATTGTTATGGCACTAACATTCTCTTTAGGGTTAGGGTAAGGCTGAGATGGTAACCTATTTTGCATTTGAGCCTGCAGGTTGCTAACTATGATATCAGTTGCAGTCTGTTTCTCTTAAACCTGCTTAAGAGTTGTCTCCAAAATCTGGAACCTATCATCCATCTTCTTGAGGACTTGTTCTAGTAGAAAGTTGGTCCTATCCTTGTTAGAAGGTTGATGAGAGGGTTGGTCAAAACCAGGTAGATTAGGCTTAGGGTCATATCTAATGTTAGGGTGGTCTCTCCATCATTCATTATAAGTATTCGAATAGGGATCATACCTCCTTTGATCTTGGTTAGAGTAAAGAGGATTAACATTACCTTCTTATAGAGTAGGATATGCATTAGTAGAATGACCCTCTAAACAACAAATACCACATATTACTGCTTTTTGAATCCCCCCTGTAATAATCTTATTTAACATAGCAGTAATGTGAGATAACTGATTCTCTAGAGATGAACTATAACCTATCTCATTTACCCTTTTAAGTTGTGAGTCCCTAGTACCCAACTGCTGAGTGTTTTGGGCCATTACATTAAATAGATTTCTAGCATCAGCTGGGGTTTTATTAACCAGAGCCCCCCACTAGCCGCATCAACCATATTACGATCCATAGGAAGCAAACCCTCATAAAAAAATTGAATCAATAGTTGTTCAGTTATTTGATGTTGGGGACAACTAGCACATAACTTATTAAATCTTTCCCAATACTCACAAAAGGTTTCCCTATTCATTTGTCTGATTCCACATATTTCTTTCCTAGTAGATCCAATACGGGATGCAGGAAAAAACTTTTCTAGAAACGATTTATGCAATACAGTCCATGTAGAAAAAGATCCAACAGGCATATAATATAACCAGTCCTTAGCATTATCAAGCAAAGAAAGAGAAAAGCCCGTAGTCTAATTTGGTCCTCAGGAATTCCTTCAGGCACCATAGCAGAGAAGGTAATAAGAAATTCACTAATGTGTCTATAAGGGTCCTCTCCAGCCAATCCATGAAACTTAGGTAATAAATTAATAAATCTTGAGTTTAATTTCAAAGGCTTATCTAAAACAGCATAAGTAATGGACATTGGTTGGGTTTCTAAGTTAGGAGCAACAAGTTCTCGAAGAGTAGACATGCTTACCTCTTTAACCCTAAAACTTACTGGGTCAGGCTGACTCTCTTTGTTTTCAGCATTCAATGCTTGTTCTTTGTTCTCTCCAATTTCCTTACCACTCCTTAATTTCATACACTCTTTGAAATCTAAAAAGAATAAAATCAAAAAAAACTAGAGTTATAATAAAACAAATAAAAGTAGCAAAATTAAATAGAAGTAAACTAGCAATTTAATTTTCTTTCCCCGGCAACGGCGCCAAAATTTGTTAAGCTTGTCGAGAGTTACAAATTTAACCACTACTTCGGTTATTAAATACTTTTTATAGTACAGGAAAGTAGAGATCGATCCACAAAGAAAGATTGTTTTAAAAAGGATAGCTTAATCCTAAATGATTTTACCAATCTAATTTATTAAATTTAATCTTAATAATTCTAAAATAATTAAAATCTAATGAATAAAAATCTGGAAAAACACCCAATGATGCTCCTAAACATTTTGGATTATATTATGGAAAGAAAATAGTAAAAAGCTTTCCTAAATAATCTAGAAAAATAAAATCAAAATAGTAACTGAAATTCTAATTAAAATTCAAAACAGCAAATAACAATAAGAAAATAAATATTAAAAATGTCAAACAGTAACCTAAAATATTATTCTTCAGGTATATAAGCTTATAACCCCTCAATTGTATCCAAATAATTCCAGAAAAATCAAATCAGAAAATTACCACAGAATATCAATGCAGAATATTAAATCTGAAATTAGAAATAAAATAATCTGCATAAATATAAATACGAAAATAATCAAGAAAATTACCCTAATTCTAGGATATAATTTTCTGGACTTAACAATACCTAATAATCGTGATTTAACAATTAAAATTGAAATTTTCAGAATTAATAACCTAAAAACCTGCACATTTCGCAAAATAATTTTGAAAAATTACCAAATAACTTCCAAAAATTATGAAATTAAATATGGGCAGACTAGGACACTAAATAGACTTTGTGAACTAAGAGAAATCGAAAAAGAACAAAAATAACTATTTTAGTCTAATTTCTAACAAACTAGTAATTAAATACTAAAACTGAATATAAATCAATCTAAAATTATAACCACTCTAAAAATCAAAATCTAAACTATCTAAAATTACCTAGACACTCCTAAAAGACTATACGTTTGGGAGGGGGTCGATTGAAATTATATGGTAACCAATAAAAATGAAACAAAAATTAACAAACAAACCAGATTAACTATAAGCAACGAATAATTATCAAAGTTGTCAAATTTGTCAAGGATACTTAGTATAATCTCAATCCACCATGCAAATTAATATTTATCATCAACACACAAGTTAATTTCATTCATGAGTTAAACTATAGAAGAAATTCACCAGCGGTTCTTTCCCATTTTTCCTTAGATTCTAGTTTACTTAGGTCCAGCCCTAATATAAATCCGACTAATTTGATAATCTTTACACCAGCACAAAAATTTAACCAAATTAGAGCATTAAGACTTAGAAAAACATCATTTAACACTTTGTAACTAATTTAGCAGCAAATCGATTTAACAAAGATCTAAAGCGATTACCTAATTAAAAGAGATGGGTTTGAGCCATCCATGATTAATTAGGGTGATACTTAAGCATAAAAGACTATAACTTTTACGTATTATAGTCTTCTAAACTATCATTCGACATTGTATTAAACTAACTAGCATACATTCTAATTAATTTAACACGAATATCATAAACGATAAACGCTAATCGTTATAGAATCATGAATATGAATCAACTAGGCAATAAAGCGTAAGACTTGTTTCAAAATAGTAAATTTAGCATGGTTTCAAGAAGATTATACTAAGCATAAAAAGAATTACTCACTCATATTAAAATTAACATCAAAAAATTTATCCAAATAATTCATGTTTTCTCAATAATCTAAACTAACAAAATAAATTAAAGTAGTAACGCAAGAACATATAATTAAAAAAAAAAAAAGAAAACACTACTTGGATGCTTTGATGAAGCTTTGCCGTAGGGGAGGTGGGAGATTATAGTTTATGATGATGGTGATGAAGGGTCGATGAAGATGATGATGGGAAGGAGGAAGGAGGTTGCATGGGTATGTGAAGATGTTGAGGGGGGAATAAAGGCCGTGTGGTGTGGGTGCCGTGGGATGTTGGTGGCTGATGGAGGATGATTGATGATGAGGGAGGATTTATGGAGATGATGGAAGGGGTGTGATGGAGATGGTTGGGCGTTTGGGTGTGGTGTATGCGTGAGAAGAGGCTAGGAATATGATGATGATGGTAGGGGATGAAGATGCGTGATGGAGAGGAGGCTGTGCCGTGGGTTGTTTATATGGTGATGATGAGGAAGGTTATTGAGGGGGATTAGGGTTAGTGAGTTAGAGTTTCCTTCCTCTCTTCCTTAGACTTCTTCTACTCCAAGACTTCTTGTTTTCTTCCAACTCTTGAAACCCTAGCCCAATTAAATAATTATGGAAATAATATTTTCCATAAATTATTTATTGGACCGTCTTTTCGGCAAATCGTATAAAATCAGAGTTTCGACGTCTTGTCCTCTCATTTTTATTTTATTAATGCCTAACCTGAAAAATATATAAAATAAGTAAATTAGATGCAATAATGTGTAAAATATAGTCAAAATAATTAATAAAACGATGCATGATTTTTGGCTTAACAAAGGCTATCTCATATGCAGGCCAGGATCAATGCGCGGCCCATATTCTAGCTTCAACCTAGTTGGACAATGCTTAACTAGAGCTGTTTTCAGTTCTTTGCTCCCAGTGGGTTCCACGAACTATTCGTGGGCCTGGCTGATTATCGTGGCTTTGTTTTTTGCATCAATTTTGATCCGTTTTTAGAGCCTTAATGCAATGTTTAATGGCTGATTATTGCTAGTAATGGCCAAGCTGCTATAAATCAAGACAAGTCTTCATCATCTTCATCATCTTGATCAAGTCTCATCATCATGATTCATCATCACCATCATTCTACCACACCAAAAATTATTCCACTATTTTTCTAAAATTATGAGAGTATTATTGAGTGATTTTGTAATCCCCTTATTGATCTCTTCCTTAGGCATTTGCTTTGAGACCAATCTTTGTACTCTCCCATTGCATAGTGGATTTTACAATTATCGCCGTCAGTGGTTTTTCCTGATTCGGGTTTTCCACTTAAATTTTGGTGTTCTTGGTGCTGATTTATTTTTCTTACTATTATCTATTTCGTGATATTTTTCTTGTTGCATCTAATTTCATCTTATTCGATCCTAACAAGTGGTATCAAAGTTAGGATTAAGGATGTCATCCGTCATGAAATTTGATATTCCTAAATTCGATGGCAAGATCAGCTTTAACATTTGGAAAGTCCAAATGATAGTCGTTCTTACATAGAATGGATTGAAGAAAGCTCCTAGTGGCAAAACCATGAGGCCTGCATCCATTACTGATGAGCAATGGGAAGATCTTGACGAGAAGGCAATCTCGACTATTCAACTATGCTTGGCGCCTCATGTCCTTTGTGAAGTCCTTGACAAGACCACAACTGCAGATCTTTGGCTCACATTGGAGGCATTGTATATGGCGAAAAATCTCGCCAATAAAATCCTATTGATTTGGAAAGTATGGATGTCAAACTTGAGGATGAAGACAAAGCTATTCTGTTGGTAGTCTCGTTACCCTCTTCCTATAAGCATTTAAGGAAATCTTGTTGTATAGCAAAAATGAGACTTTGTCATTTGAGGATGTAAAAGCTATTTTGTTGTCCAAACAAAAATTTGACCTTAAAGTTCGTGCTAAAACAGGGGGAGGCTTGTCAGTGAGAAGTGAATCCTTGAAAAAAGGAACCCCACTAAATCAAGGTTTGAAAGACATAAATCTAACAAATTCTGTCGTTATTGTAGAAATTCTGGACATGTAATTTGTGAGTGTTTCAAGTTGAAAAAGGTGAAGGAGAAAAAAGAAAATAAGGGCCCATTCTTTTCATAGGTAAATTGGGGTGGATAAAAGCGTGAAGTAGGTTAAAGTAGATTGAAGTGGGTTGAAGTAGGTTGAAGTGGGTTGAATTTTTTATGTGATAAATTGAACTTGATTAAAATAGTTTAAGTGGGTTGAAGTAGGTTGAAGTGAGTTGAAGTGGATTGAGGTTGGTATTTTAGAATTGACCCACAAAAGAACAGGCTTCACAGTCACACTCTCATGAACCTACAAAAGCCACCTTGGTTGAATCTAATTCTGATGGTGATGTTCTGTTTGCTATCTCCACTAAAAAGGGGAGTGTTTCTGATTTGATTCTTGATTTTGGATGTACCTATCATACGTGTCCTCATAAGGACTGGTTTTCAACATATAATCCAGTTGGCTCAACTGTTGCTCACATGGGTAACAATGCCCGAGGTAATGTCGTTGGAATTGGTACGATTAAAATGAAGACCCATGATGGTATGATTAAGACTTTATCAAATGTTTGTCATGTTCCTAATTTGAAGCATAACCTCATTTTTTTAGGCACCCTTGAATTCAAAGGGTGCAACTATTCAGCTGAAGGTGGAGTTCTTAAGGGTTCCAAGAGCACTCGGATTTTTTTAAAAGGTTTGAGACAAGGAAGCCTCTATGTCCTATAAGGATCTAATATGACAGGTATGGTTACAACCTTTTCTTCCTCTCCTAATGACATTTTCACTTATCTATGTCATATTTGGTCGGATTATATGAGGGAGAAAAGTCTATGCAAGTCACTTCCCAGTGCTAAATTCGAGCATCATATCGCTCCAACTCAACCGGCGTTCAGTTCGCTTAATTGACCTTTGAGGCTCCGCCCTACGGGGCTTTACCCTTCAGGGTTCATTGGCGACTTTTTAAATTTAGTGTTGGTGGATTTTGGTCCAAGGTGGAAACTATTAGAAATATGACCCAAAATCCATGGGCAAACATTGGTTTGTTTTTAATTTGGCCAATACAAGACAAGAATAAAAGGGGAAAAAAATAGAGCAAGGCTATCTTACATGCAGGCCAGGATCAATGCGCTGCCCATATTCCAGCTTCAGCCTGGTTGACCAATACTTGACTAGAGTTGTTTTCAGTTCTTTGCTCCCAGTGGGTTCCACGGATTATTCGTGGGCCTGGCTGATTATCGTGGGCTTTGTTTTTTGCATCAATTTTGATCCGTTTTTGGAGCCTTAATGCAATGTTTATGGCTGATTATTGCCAGTAATGGCCAAGATGCTATAAATGAAGACAAGTCTTCATCATCTTGATCAATTCTCATCACCAAGATTCATCATCACCATCATTCTACCACACCAAAATTATTCCACTATTTTTCTAAAATTGCTAGAGTATTATTAAGTGATTTTATAATCACCTTATTGATCTCTTCCTTAGGCATTTGTTTTAAGATCATTCTCTGTACTCTCCCACCACATAGTGGATTTTCCAATTATCGCCATCCGTAGTATTTCTCGATTCGCGTTTTCCACTTAAATTTTAGTGTTCCTGGTGCTGATTTATTTTTCTTGCTACTATCTATTTCATGATATTTTTCTTGTTGCATCTAATTTTATCTTATTCGATCCTAACAGGAGGTATCAAAGCTAGGATCAAGGATGTCATCCGTCATGAAATTTGATATTCCTAAATTCGATGGCAAGATCAGCTTTAACATTTCGAAAGTCCAAATGATGGCCATTCTTACACAGAATAGATTGAAGAAAGCTCTTAGTGGCAAAACCAAGAGGCATGCATCTAGTTTACTTAGGTCCAGCCCTAATATAAACCCTACTAATTTGATAATCTTTACACCAGCGCAAAAATTTAACCAAATTAGAGCATTAAGACTTAGAAAAACATCATTTAACACTTTGTAACCAATTTACCAGCAAATCGATTTAACAAAGATCTAAAGTGATTACCTAATTAAAAGAGATGGGTTTGAGCCATCCATGATTAATTAGGGTGATACCTAAGCATAAAAGACTACAACTTTTACGTATTATAGTCTTCTAAACTATCATTCGACATTGTATTAAACTAACTAGCATACATTTTAATTAATTTAACACGAATATCATAAACGATAAACGCTAATCGCTATAGAATCATGAACATGAATCAACTAGGCAATAAAACATAAGACTTATTTCAAAATAGTAAATTTAGCATGACTTCAAGAAGATTATACTAAGCATAAAAAGAATTACTCACTCATATTAAAATTAACATCAAAAAATTTATCCAAATAATTCATGTTTTCTCAATAATCTAAACTAACAAAATAAATTAAAGTAGTAACGCAAGAACATATAATTTAAAAAAAAAAAAGAAAACACTACTTGGATGCTTTGATGAAGCTTTGCCATAGGGGAGGTGGGAGATTATAGTTTATGATGATGGTGATGAAGGGTCGATGAAGATGATGATGGGAAGGAGGAAGGAGGTTGCGTGGGTATGTGAAGATGTTGAGGGGGAAGAAAGGCCGTGTGGTGTGGGTGTCGTGGGATGTTGGTGGCTGATGGAGGATGATTGATGATGAGGGAGGATTTATGGAGATGATGGAAGGGGTGTGATGGAGATGGTTGGGCGTTTGGGTGTGGTGTATGCGTGAGAAGAGGGTAGGAATATGATGATGATGGTAGGGGATGAAGATGCGTGATGGAGAGGAGGCTGTGCCGTGGGTTGTTTATATGGTGATGATAAGGAAAGTTATTGAGGGGGATTAGGGTTAGTGAGTTAGGGTTTCCTTCCTCTCTTCCTTAGACTTCTTCTACTCCAAGACTTCTTGTTTTCTTCCAACTCTTGAAACCGTAGCCCAATTAAATAATTATGGAAATAATATTTTCCATAAATTATTTATTGGACCGTCTTTTCGACAAATCGTATAAAATCGGAGCTTCGACGTCTTGTCCTCTCATTTTTATTTTATTAATGCCTAACCTGGAAAATATATAAAATAAAGTAAATTAGATACAATAATGTGTAAAATATAGTCAAAATAATTAATAAAACGATGCATGATTTTTGGCTTAACAAGTTCCCCCACACTTAGACTTTGGACTTTCTCGTGCAAATAAATCTTAGACTCGATCTAAAAACTTGCCCTCTTTCTTTCTTATAAAGTCATGCATAACTATAATATTCATACTAGGTCTGGGCTTGCTTAAGAAAAACAGTGTTATTAAATAAATTAGTTTCTCCTTCAATAAGTGAATACCTGCTAAACATCCAACTATCCTTAGAGAGTTTATTCCTCAACCTCACAACATTTCTATAATGAAATAACAAGATCAATAATTATCTATCCTTTTTAGATATGCATACATCGATCAAGAGATCTAGAAATTTATGATAGAAAAATTGAGGTACGGTATGGCTATAAAGACAATTGAATTAGATAGGATAACTCATTGAACTGATTCTGAACTTGCCTTGTAATTATTTTTCTCTTCTTCTTATCTTTCAAACTCCACTTGCGCACATATTCGAGGCCCATATAGGGTCTTAGAAATTAAACACTCCCTGTCTCACACTCTCCCGAATAGAGGTGCTGAAGCAAACATTTTATTTTCATCATTGCTTTTATTTATTTTAATGGCTCATTAGTATGGGAAGCAAGCTTTCCAGTGACAGTATTGCCTCAAAGGGTAGCATCCAGTAGCGCATGCCTCAAAGGGGTACTTGTCATTTCCAACTTTGACTCTCTTTTTTTTTTTTTTTCCTTTCTTTGTATAGACAAGTAAAATCACAATTTTAATGAATTATTCAACTAATTCAATAGTCTAGGAGATGGGCCAGGTCATTTTATTGCCTCTGAATCGGATATATTACATGACTAGATAAGATGGATAATCAAGAGAGTTACTCATTAAGAAGATGTATGAGGATCAACTCAAATTTCTCTAAAGGATAACTATCATTCTTAGAAGTTTTCACTTATAAAAGAATAAACTACAAAATAGCTAATAAAACCCAAAAAAAAAATTTTTTTTTCTAAACAAGTAAGCCTAGCATAAACTCATATCATGTATTATTTATAAGAAAAGAATTTTTTTTTTTGATTTTCTATATTTTTTTTCTTTTTTTTAAGAATAAAAACTGCAGGAATTAAATGCATAATGCACCCCCCACTTAATTCATGCATTGTCCCTAATGCATGCAAAAAGATGAAAATAATGAAAATAAAAGCAAAATTAAATGGATACTTCCCTAAAAATATTGGGTTGCCTCCCAACCAGCGCCTTTGTTTATAGTCGTTGGCTTAACTTCATGAAACTCCTGGATCCTCTAGTTGGATCTCTTCCAATAATTCAGCATTAATCTGGTAAGGCATTTTTTGAAACTCAGCATGATCAAGACTCTTAGCAAACACAGTCAAAAATTCATCTTCGTTGGACAAGTCATAAATATTTTAGGGCAACTCATCAATAACATCAAGTGCATGTACGTAATTCACATCAGCAGGGAATCTCATGGCATCAAAAATATTAAATTTAATCATTTCACCATCAAATTTCATAGTTAATGTTCCTTCATGCACATCAATTTTAGTTCTAACTGTTTTCAAAAATGATCTGCCAAGTAAGATGGGAATATCATGACATGCATCACCCATGTTCATCACATAAAAATCAGCAGGAAATACAAGTTCATTTACTTGGACTAAGATATCCTCTAACACTCCGTTTGGGTGAATACTGCTCCTATCAGCTAATTGAATCACTATACCAGTTTTTTTTAATTTGTCTAGGTTCAGTTTGTCATAAACGGATCTAGGCATAACATTAATAGAGGCACCTAAATCAAGCATAGCTTTATCAAAGCAAAGGTTTCCTATTTGGTAAGGAACAGAAAACACACCAGGGTCTTTACACTTAGGGGGAAGTTTTCTTTGAAAAACAGCAGACACATTTTCCCCTACACTTATCTTCTCATTACCAATGAGCTTCCTCTTGATAGTGCATAATTCTTTTAAGAACTTAGCATAACGAGGCACCTGTTTAATGGCATCAAGGAGAGGTATATTAATTTCTACCTTCTTTAATATCTCTAAGATCTCTTGGTTAGCCTCATTCACCTTAGAAGTAGGGTTTATAAATCTACTAGGAAAGGATGGAATTGGTTTATATGGTTCGCTTTTCTTCTCTCCTATTTCCTTAGTAGTTTGATTAGAATTAGTGTCTAACTTTGGTACAGCCCCTTTAATCTCTAACTCAGGTTCTAATTCTCTACTCTTCCTAGGTTCTTTTAACTCTTCCCCACTCCTAATTGTTATGGCACTAACATTCTCTTTAGGGTTAGGGTAAGGCTGAGATGGTAACCTATTTTGCATTTGAGCCTGCAGGTTGCTAACTATGATATCAGTTGCAGTCTGTTTCTCTTGAACCTGCTTAAGAGTTGTCTCCAAAATCTGGAACCTATCATCCATCTTCTTGAGGACTTGTTCTAGTAGAAAGTTGGTCCTATCCTTGTTAGAAGGTTGATGAGAGGGTTGGTCAAAACCAGGTAGATTAGGCTTAGGGTCATATCTAATGTTAGGGTGGTCTCTCCATCATTCATTATAAGTATTCGAATAGGGATCATACCTCCTTTGATCTTGGTTAGAGTAAAGAGGATTAACATTACCTTCTTATAGAGTAGGATATGCATTAGTAGAATGACCCTCTAAACAACAAATACCACATATTACTGCTTTTTGAATCCCCCCTGTAATAATCTTATTTAACATAGCAGTAATGTGAGATAACTGATTCTCTAGAGATGAACTATAACCTATCTCATTTACCCTTTTAAGTTGTGAGTCCCTAGTACCCAACTGCTGAGTGTTTTGGGCCATTACATTAAATAGATTTCTAGCATCAGCTGGGGTTTTATTAACCAGAGCCCCCCACTAGCCGCATCAACCATATTACGATCCATAGGAAGCAAACCCTCATAAAAAAATTGAATCAATAGTTGTTCAGTTATTTGATGTTGGGGACAACTAGCACATAACTTATTAAATCTTTCCCAATACTCACAAAAGGTTTCCCTATTCATTTGTCTGATTCCACATATTTCTTTCCTAGTAGATCCAATACGGGATGCAGGAAAAAACTTTTCTAGAAACGATTTATGCAATACAGTCCATGTAGAAAAAGATCCAACAGGCATATAATATAACCAGTCCTTAGCATTATCAAGCAAAGAAAGAGAAAAGCCCGTAGTCTAATTTGGTCCTCAGGAATTCCTTCAGGCACCATAGCAGAGAAGGTAATAAGAAATTCACTAATGTGTCTATAAGGGTCCTCTCCAGCCAATCCATGAAACTTAGGTAATAAATTAATAAATCTTGAGTTTAATTTCAAAGGCTTATCTAAAACAGCATAAGTAATGGATATTGGTTGGGTTTCTAAGTTAGGAGCAACAAGTTCTCGAAGAGTAGACATGCTTACCTCTTTAACCCTAAAACTTACTGGGTCAGGCTGACTCTCTTTGTTTTCAGCATTCAATGCTTGTTCTTTGTTCTCTCCAATTTCCTTACCACTCCTTAATTTCATACACTCTTTGAAATCTAAAAAGAATAAAATCAAAAAAAACTAGAGTTATAATAAAACAAATAAAAGTAGCAAAATTAAATAGAAGTAAACTAGCAATTTAATTTTCTTTCCCCGGCAACGGCGCCAAAATTTGTTAAGCTTGTCGAGAGTTACAAATTTAACCACTACTTCGGTTATTAAATACTTTTTATAGTACAGGAAAGTAGAGATCGATCCACAAAGAAAGATTGTTTTAAAAAGGATAGCTTAATCCTAAATGATTTTACCAATCTAATTTATTAAATTTAATCTTAATAATTCTAAAATAATTAAAATCTAATGAATAAAAATCTGGAAAAACACCCAATGATGCTCCTAAACATTTTGGATTATATTATGGAAAGAAAATAGTAAAAAGCTTTCCTAAATAATCTAGAAAAATAAAATCAAAATAGTAACTGAAATTCTAATTAAAATTCAAAACAGCAAATAACAATAAGAAAATAAATATTAAAAATGTCAAACAGTAACCTAAAATATTATTCTTCAGGTATATAAGCTTATAACCCCTCAATTGTATCCAAATAATTCCAGAAAAATCAAATCAGAAAATTACCACAGAATATCAATGCAGAATATTAAATCTGAAATTAGAAATAAAATAATCTGCATAAATATAAATACGAAAATAATCAAGAAAATTACCCTAATTCTAGGATATAATTTTCTGGACTTAACAATACCTAATAATCGTGATTTAACAATTAAAATTGAAATTTTCAGAATTAATAACCTAAAAACCTGCACATTTCGCAAAATAATTTTGAAAAATTACCAAATAACTTCCAAAAATTATGAAATTAAATATGGGCAGACTAGGACACTAAATAGACTTTGTGAACTAAGAGAAATCGAAAAAGAACAAAAATAACTATTTTAGTCTAATTTCTAACAAACTAGTAATTAAATACTAAAACTGAATATAAATCAATCTAAAATTATAACCACTCTAAAAATCAAAATCTAAACTATCTAAAATTACCTAGACACTCCTAAAAGACTATACGTTTGGGAGGGGGTCGATTGAAATTATATGGTAACCAATAAAAATGAAACAAAAATTAACAAACAAACCAGATTAACTATAAGCAACGAATAATTATCAAAGTTGTCAAATTTATCAAGGATACTTAGTATAATCTCAATCCACCATGCAAATTAATATTTATCATCAACACACAAGTTAATTTCATTCATGAGTTAAACTATAGAAGAAATTCACCAGCGGTTCTTTCCCATTTTTCCTTAGATTCTAGTTTACTTAGGTCCTGCCCTAATATAAATCCGACTAATTTGATAATCTTTACACCAGCACAAAAATTTAACCAAATTAGAGCATTAAGACTTAGAAAAACATCATTTAACACTTTGTAACTAATTTAGCAGCAAATCGATTTAACAAAGATCTAAATCGATTACCTAATTAAAAGAGATGGGTTTGAGCCATCCATGATTAATTAGGGTGATACTTAAGCATAAAAGACTATAACTTTTACGTATTATAGTCTTCTAAACTATCATTCGACATTGTATTAAACTAACTAGCATACATTCTAATTAATTTAACACGAATATCATAAACGATAAACGCTAATCGTTATAGAATCATGAATATGAATCAACTAGGCAATAAAGCGTAAGACTTGTTTCAAAATAGTAAATTTAGCATGGTTTCAAGAAGATTATACTAAGCATAAAAAGAATTACTCACTCATATTAAAATTAACATCAAAAAATTTATCCAAATAATTCATGTTTTCTCAATAATCTAAACTAACAAAATAAATTAAAGTAGTAACGCAAGAACATATAATTAAAAAAAAAAAAAGAAAACACTACTTGGATGCTTTGATGAAGCTTTGCCGTAGGGGAGGTGGGAGATTATAGTTTATGATGATGGTGATGAAGGGTCGATGAAGATGATGATGGGAAGGAGGAAGGAGGTTGCATGGGTATGTGAAGATGTTGAGGGGGGAATAAAGGCCGTGTGGTGTGGGTGCCGTGGGATGTTGGTGGCTGATGGAGGATGATTGATGATGAGGGAGGATTTATGGAGATGATGGAAGGGGTGTGATGGAGATGGTTGGGCGTTTGGGTGTGGTGTATGCGTGAGAAGAGGCTAGGAATATGATGATGATGGTAGGGGATGAAGATGCGTGATGGAGAGGAGGCTGTGCCGTGGGTTGTTTATATGGTGATGATGAGGAAGGTTATTGAGGGGGATTAGGGTTAGTGAGTTAGAGTTTCCTTCCTCTCTTCCTTAGACTTCTTCTACTCCAAGACTTCTTGTTTTCTTCCAACTCTTGAAACCCTAGCCCAATTAAATAATTATGGAAATAATATTTTCCATAAATTATTTATTGGACCGTCTTTTCGGCAAATCGTATAAAATCAGAGTTTCGACGTCTTGTCCTCTCATTTTTATTTTATTAATGCCTAACCTGAAAAATATATAAAATAAGTAAATTAGATGCAATAATGTGTAAAATATAGTCAAAATAATTAATAAAACGATGCATGATTTTTGGCTTAACAAAGGCTATCTCATATGCAGGCCAGGATCAATGCGCGGCCCATATTCTAGCTTCAACCTAGTTGGACAATGCTTAACTAGAGCTGTTTTCAGTTCTTTGCTCCCAGTGGGTTCCACGAACTATTCGTGGGCCTGGCTGATTATCGTGGCTTTGTTTTTTGCATCAATTTTGATCCGTTTTTAGAGCCTTAATGCAATGTTTAATGGCTGATTATTGCTAGTAATGGCCAAGCTGCTATAAATCAAGACAAGTCTTCATCATCTTCATCATCTTGATCAAGTCTCATCATCATGATTCATCATCACCATCATTCTACCACACCAAAAATTATTCCACTATTTTTCTAAAATTATGAGAGTATTATTGAGTGATTTTGTAATCCCCTTATTGATCTCTTCCTTAGGCATTTGCTTTGAGACCAATCTTTGTACTCTCCCATTGCATAGTGGATTTTACAATTATCGCCGTCAGTGGTTTTCCCTGATTCGGGTTTTCCACTTAAATTTTGGTGTTCTTGGTGCTGATTTATTTTTCTTACTATTATCTATTTCGTGATATTTTTCTTGTTGCATCTAATTTCATCTTATTCGATCCTAACAAGTGGTATCAAAGTTAGGATTAAGGATGTCATCCGTCATGAAATTTGATATTCCTAAATTCGATGGCAAGATCAGCTTTAACATTTGGAAAGTCCAAATGATAGTCGTTCTTACATAGAATGGATTGAAGAAAGCTCCTAGTGGCAAAACCATGAGGCCTGCATCCATTACTGATGAGCAATGGGAAGATCTTGACGAGAAGGCAATCTCGACTATTCAACTATGCTTGGCGCCTCATGTCCTTTGTGAAGTCCTTGACAAGACCACAACTGCAGATCTTTGGCTCACATTGGAGGCATTGTATATGGCGAAAAATCTCGCCAATAAAATCCTATTGATTTGGAAAGTATGGATGTCAAACTTGAGGATGAAGACAAAGCTATTCTGTTGGTAGTCTCGTTACCCTCTTCCTATAAGCATTTAAGGAAATCTTGTTGTATAGCAAAAATGAGACTTTGTCATTTGAGGATGTAAAAGCTATTTTGTTGTCCAAACAAAAATTTGACCTTAAAGTTCGTGCTAAAACAGGGGGAGGCTTGTCAGTGAGAAGTGAATCCTTGAAAAAAGGAACCCCACTAAATCAAGGTTTGAAAGACATAAATCTAACAAATTCTGTCGTTATTGTAGAAATTCTGGACATGTAATTTGTGAGTGTTTCAAGTTGAAAAAGGTGAAGGAGAAAAAAGAAAATAAGGGCCCATTCTTTTCATAGGTAAATTGGGGTGGATAAAAGCGTGAAGTAGGTTAAAGTAGATTGAAGTGGGTTGAAGTAGGTTGAAGTGGGTTGAATTTTTTATGTGATAAATTGAACTTGATTAAAATAGTTTAAGTGGGTTGAAGTAGGTTGAAGTGAGTTGAAGTGGATTGAGGTTGGTATTTTAGAATTGACCCACAAAAGAACAGGCTTCACAGTCACACTCTCATGAACCTACAAAAGCCACCTTGGTTGAATCTAATTCTGATGGTGATGTTCTGTTTGCTATCTCCACTAAAAAGGGGAGTGTTTCTGATTTGATTCTTGATTTTGGATGTACCTATCATACGTGTCCTCATAAGGACTGGTTTTCAACATATAATCCAGTTGGCTCAACTGTTGCTCACATGGGTAACAATGCCCGAGGTAATGTCGTTGGAATTGGTACGATTAAAATGAAGACCCATGATGGTATGATTAAGACTTTATCAAATGTTTGTCATGTTCCTAATTTGAAGCATAACCTCATTTTTTTAGGCACCCTTGAATTCAAAGGGTGCAACTATTCAGCTGAAGGTGGAGTTCTTAAGGGTTCCAAGAGCACTCGGATTTTTTTAAAAGGTTTGAGACAAGGAAGCCTCTATGTCCTATAAGGATCTAATATGACAGGTATGGTTACAACCTTTTCTTCCTCTCCTAATGACATTTTCACTTATCTATGTCATATTTGGTCGGATTATATGAGGGAGAAAAGTCTATGCAAGTCACTTCCCAGTGCTAAATTCGAGCATCATATCGCTCCAACTCAACCGGCGTTCAGTTCGCTTAATTGACCTTTGAGGCTCCGCCCTACGGGGCTTTACCCTTCAGGGTTCATTGGCGACTTTTTAAATTTAGTGTTGGTGGATTTTGGTCCAAGGTGGAAACTATTAGAAATATGACCCAAAATCCATGGGCAAACATTGGTTTGTTTTTAATTTGGCCAATACAAGACAAGAATAAAAGGGGAAAAAAATAGAGCAAGGCTATCTTACATGCAGGCCAGGATCAATGCGCTGCCCATATTCCAGCTTCAGCCTGGTTGACCAATACTTGACTAGAGTTGTTTTCAGTTCTTTGCTCCCAGTGGGTTCCACGGATTATTCGTGGGCCTGGCTGATTATCGTGGGCTTTGTTTTTTGCATCAATTTTGATCCGTTTTTGGAGCCTTAATGCAATGTTTATGGCTGATTATTGCCAGTAATGGCCAAGATGCTATAAATGAAGACAAGTCTTCATCATCTTGATCAATTCTCATCACCAAGATTCATCATCACCATCATTCTACCACACCAAAATTATTCCACTATTTTTCTAAAATTGCTAGAGTATTATTAAGTGATTTTATAATCACCTTATTGATCTCTTCCTTAGGCATTTGTTTTAAGATCATTCTCTGTACTCTCCCACCACATAGTGGATTTTCCAATTATCGCCATCCGTAGTATTTCTCGATTCGCGTTTTCCACTTAAATTTTAGTGTTCCTGGTGCTGATTTATTTTTCTTGCTACTATCTATTTCATGATATTTTTCTCGTTGCATCTAATTTTATCTTATTCGATCCTAACAGGAGGTATCAAAGCTAGGATCAAGGATGTCATCCGTCATGAAATTTGATATTCCTAAATTCGATGGCAAGATCAGCTTTAACATTTTGAAAGTCCAAATGATGGCCATTCTTACACAGAATAGATTGAAGAAAGCTCTTAGTGGCAAAACCAAGAGGCATGCATCTATGACTAATGAGCAATGGGAAGATCTTGATGAGAAGGCACTCTCGACTATTCAGCTATGCTTGGCGCCTCATGTCCTTTGAGAAGTCCTTGACAAGACCACAACTGCAGATCTTTGGCTCGCATTAAAGGCGTTGTATATGACGAAAAGTCTTGCCAATAAAATTCGCCTCAAAGAACGTTTGTACACATTCTCTATGGCCGAAGGTACTCCTATTCAAAATCATCTTGATGATTTGAATTCCATTCTTATTGATTTGGAAAGCATAGATGTCAAACTTAAGGATGAAGATAAAACTATTCTGTTCATCTTCTGAACTCATTGGACTTCTGCAAATGTTTCTATTCTTTCTAACTTCTTGTTTTACCCTTCTCTTCTTTGCACTAGTACTTGATGAGCTGGCTTTTCCTTCAGATGTTTTGTCTCTTGGTGTGGATGGGTTTTCTTGCTCCTTTTCAAGCTGTGGATTATGTTCTTGATTTGGTGGAGCTGGTTTTCCCTTCAGATCTTCTGCAGCTGCACAAGATGTATAACTCAAATGTCATGTTCAACTCACTAAAATAAACTGTTTGCTCACTAGAATTACAGTTGAGCTCACTAAATACAGTTGTATGCTCACTATGAATGTAGTACAGCTCAGTAAATATAATTTTAGATGCATAGTTTACCAGATGTTTAAAATATTAGATTAACTCACTAGATTTAGGAACTAACACACCAAAAAGGGTTGCAATGCTTAACTATACATATTTTAGCTCACTGAAATAAACTGCCTGCTCACTAGAATTACAGTTCAGCTTACTAAATATAGTTGTCTACTCATTACAATTGCAGTTTAGCTCACTAAACATAGTTGTTTGCCTCACTAAAATATAATTGTAGATGTACATCTCCTTTGAATACAATTTCACCTTCTCACTACATATACAATTCAGATCATTACATATAAACTTACATAATGTAGACATAGCTTTGCCTGAATCCTCTTGCATTCCTTGATTTGTTTCATTTGTTTTATTTTGATCCATTAGGCTTCAATAAAAAAGAAAAAGACAATTTTTAGTGCAGTGAACTGTACTGTGTGTGCTTGGATATTTTTGAAGTGTAATTACCTGATGTTCACTGGATTAGAAGAGATATCTTTGACAACTTGCATAATTATATCCTGAGGGCTTGTGCTTGACCCTTCTGTCTTTGATCTATCAAATAGTAGTACATGTAATGTTAATATTAAAGTACATGTGATAGTACACTAGAATAAAAGGTGCAGCTCACTAAAATGATATCACGGCTCACTACAATGCAAGATACAACTCATTATACATGTGAATTAGCATATGAAAAGAGACTGAAGTTCTAGACTGCACACTAGAATATGTGGTACCAAATTGTAGTTATGGCTCACTAAATTCAACCCATAGTTCACTATAATATAACGTACAACTCACTACAATATGCATATGTGACAGCAAATAGAATATAATTTACAGCTCACTAAATTCTAGTCATGGCTCACTGTAATATAATTTACAGCACACTAGAATATATGGTACCAAATTGTAGTCATGGCTCACTAAATTCAACACATAGCTCATTGCAATATAACGTACAACTCACTACAACATGCATATGTTAACAGCGAGTAGATATAATTTACAGCTCACTAAATTCTAGTCATGGCTCAGTAAATTCAGGGCATAGATCACTAGAATATAAGACACAACTCACTATAGCATGCATATGTTGACAGCCAATACAATATAATTTACACCTCACTAAAATCAAGCCATAGCTCACTACAATATAAGGTACAACTCACTATACAGCAAAATCAAAAGAGGCAAGGTAAAAGTATTTTGCATGGTATTAATCAACATCAGATTAAGTAGTTTCTTGTGAATGTGTTGACAGAATCAGGTATTCATGGTTACTGCTCATTGGTTATGTACATCAGCTCACTAATATTAAGTTTAGGGTTTTCAACATACCTGTTTTGAGCAGTGTTTGATTCATCAGTACCAGATCTCTTCTTCGCTACTATTGAATGGTGAGTTTCCATCTGCAAATATTGCGAAAGCGAGTTTATGAGTGTGCGATTTCCTTAAAACCTATAATGCCAAGCGAATTCATTGTTTTATTTCGAACATGCAAATAAATTTCGTTTGTTGCTAAAACTTACATCGAAGTGTTTGATTCAAGCTTCAGTGATGATTTTCCGAAGATTTCTTGGTAGATTCCATGAGCAAATGCAACACAACTTCGCCAACTTGAATACGAATTTGAGCAGTTTTGGAGAGAGAAAGGTAAGCGGAAGTTTTTGGGTCGTGTTTGAACTGATGGTTATGAGCGCTTTTTCGATTTTTTTTTACGGCGGTTTTTCTTTATTCTGTGCATGTGGTGTGCCAAATAGACGATTGTGAGCCTGGTTGTGCAATTGCAATTGTACAATCGGGTGGACCATATACTAACTGTGTACTAGTAAAAATGACACCCTAATTATATCAATCCTATCTGCAAGTACATACATTACACGGATAATGTTATAATTGTCAAAATTTATGAATAAATAGATGCTTTGACAAAATTTCTAAATTGTAATACATTTCTACTATTCAATTATACCATTTTATTCAATTTGATACATAACAATACAATCCTTAATTTAAGAAAGCACTGATACAAGTCACGCCTTAGCATATACTACGCATGTTCGTTGATTATTTTACACACACACTAGGATTGATGAAATAACAATAACATGAACAGCAGCGTAAAATCATCGCTAAGCCGCCAACTTTTTTCAGTTTTGTGTGTTGTTCTTCTCATGAGGAATCAGGCGAATGGGAAGTCCTTCTGCTGGGTGAGGGGATAGATCAACTGTTATTTGCTCATTTGGGAGCAACTTCTCCCACCGAAACCTCTTCACCATATTGTGCATGTACACCAGTATCGTCAACCGTGCGTAGTCCCGTCCTGGGCACAATCTCGTGCCCCCACCGAACGCGACATACGTATATGGGTCTGGCCCCTTACCCTCAAACCGGGTCGGGTCAAACTTCTCAGGGTTTGGAAAGTACTCAGGGTTAAGATGTGTTGTGTAGGCACTCCATTGTAGCTAATACAAAGGAAACAATGTAGTATTAGTAATGACTAAGGGCAAAATTTTGAGTACCGAGTTCGTTCCAAATTGGAAGCAACTGCCCAAATGAACACAAAGAGTAGCTTCAGTTAAGATTATAGTTACCTTCCACCCTTTAGGAATGGTGAATCCAGCGTACATGAACTCATGCAAAGCTTCCCTAAATACCCCTGGCGATGGAGGCACCAATCTCATCACTTCAGAGGCCACATTCCATGAGTACTTCATCTTTTGAATGTCCTCCCAATTCAACGACTCCCCTCGTACGTACCATTTTAAGATTTAGGGTGAAAAAAAATGGATACTTACTACCCAAAAAAAAAAGCATCAAAATATTGATGAACTATGGACGGAAATTTGTATATATTGTGATGGAAAGCAAGCACTGTGATAGAAATTAATGAAATTATCATATGATTTCAGTTAGACCTGGCAAATGAGCCATTCAGATCAGGTATGGGTCAGGTCAAGTTTGGATCGGGTTATGTTTCGGCTCAAGTGATATTTCGGGTCGAGTGGGTTTGGGTCGACTTCAGGTCAACCGATTTTTGGTCCAATAAACTTGTCATGCAAAAATAAGCAACTTCGTCAAAAATTTCGGGGTCGGGTTAGGTTTGGTTTGGGTTAACTCGGATTTTCGGGTCTACTGTCGGGTAAGTCTATTTCGAATGTCGAATCAGGTATGGGTCCGGATCAATAGATTCGGATTTTAGATCTCAGATTAGTTTTATTAGGTCTCATTTCAGCCGGTCGGATAATCATTAGTCCAAATGAAACTAGTGATGGAACCTGCCACTATTATTGATAGATTTGCACTGATGGACCGCTGACAGGTCAATACCGACGGAATGTTAGACGGTCAATGCAATATTGATGAGCCAATTGACGGCATGCTAGACCACCAGTGAGTTGTAGTGACGAGAAATTGTAACCAATTGTTGTAATAGTGAATTTTTTTAAATAAAGAAATCATATTGACAGAATATTTTGGGGCTTCTAATTTGTGGGTTCTGGACAGATCAGAGAGGTGGGGTGGGGGCTTAATTCAACGGTGGGGGTTGGTTCATCGCAGAGAGATACACATGTAATTGAGACTTCTTTTTTGGGTGAGTTATTGTGGGCAGCGGGGTCAATAAATGGGGAGAGGGAAAGAGGTACAACTTACCTAATACGTCTAAGTTCATAGGTCTAAGTTGAATAATTAAAAATGTGGTATTGATCATTCAGATTGATTGTGTAGAGCATTAACGTTACTGACGATGAATATTTCGAAAGCTTAATTTCACATCATTATTTGATACTTTTCCTCAAATCCTTGTTAATTTGTTTCATCTATTATAGTTACAACAATTACTGCATAAGGTCTTAATTTTCGCTCGGATGTGTAACCATTTTTTATCATGTCCACATCATTCTCTGACCTATTTTTCTTACATAAAATGTTCGGATCTATGAACTTGGGACTATATATAAGCACTGGAAAAAGATATAAAGTGAGAGAAGGTGGGGGGTTGTCAATGATTTTTAAAAGAATAAAATAATTCAAAAAAGTCAAATTGAAAAGAAGTTAATTTGGAAGTACCGATAGACTTTTCCGTCAAATTTCCATCATTTTCTGCTACAATTACACTGTGACACAGAGTGTGATATATATTCCGCCAAAACAGAAGTTTAAAAATGAACGAGGAGTTAATTTGTTACCTCTATAAACGAGATCATATATGTGAGGGAACTCAGCAAGGTACTTAGCAGTGAAGGTAATGGCAGAGTTGACACCATCAAACCCTGCAATCAACAACCCTATAATAACATCAGCAACAACATCCAAATCACTAATTAGATGCTTATGATCCCCATCAAACATGGTTAACAGATGTGACAATATGTCTTGAGTTGGTGTTGCCTTTTCCCTAATCCTTGGTAACTTAACAACCTCTTTCTCACCTTCCTTAGTCTAAAGCTTCTAATATAACCTTTCATAAGTAATGTTATTGGCCACAACAACAGCTTTCTTTGCTGCACTTTTTTTTTTATAGACTTATATTTAATGTCATTCACCCATTTTTTTTCTGTTAGTTCCACTATTAACAAAAACAGGGTATGCTTCTTATTTCTCCTTAACTTTCTCTTTTACCTCCTCATTCCACCACTAAGTTTCTTCTATTCTGCCACTACCTTCTGTAGATCAACCTAATATTTCCTTCTTAACTGACCTCCTGATGTACTCTATCATTGCTTCCTACATTTGGCTTACATCCTCTACTTGTTTCCAACTACCTTCTACCTTAACCTTTTTCGATAACTTCGTTGCATTCCCTTTAGAAAGATTCCACCATCTAACTTTAAGATTCCCAATAGTTCTCTTCTTCCATTTCAAACTTTTAATCTCCACATTCATCCCCAATAACCTGTATTGTGTCTCCAAATATTCACTTGGTATCATTTTACAATCTTCACATATCCTTTGCCCTCGAACTGAGTTGGGTCGAACTTCTCTAGCTCTGGGAACCACTCAGGGTCTCTATATGTTGAGTTTGCACTCCAGTATAGCTAGTACGTACAAGTGGAAATAATAAACTTACCACGTTAGACAAGTTGGTTTCGTGGCAAATCTTAGCTTTATCATGGGTTCATCTAATCACACCATCCGCGTTCGAACTTAGGTGGCTTCCAATTTCCTTGTTTGGAAAATTAAACGAGTGACTCATTGGGAGGGTGACTAACAAGATTTTAGAGATATCAACGTACCCCCCAATGAGCATATGAAATCAGTAATGGCTTGTCGAAATGCTCCTTGTAATGGAGGCACCAACCTCATGTTCGCAACATTCCAGGAATGCTTCATCTTTTGGATATCCTCCCAATTTAGAAGCTCCCATGGTGCCTTTGATTTTGCAATTACCACTTTTTTGAAACATGACATTATTTAGGCAAAAATAAAGTTCCAACTCTTTAATTTTCTCTGATTGAATTATGATACCTAATATACTAATTAATGAGGTTTTGATGTAGTGGTTCAGATTGAGGTCCCTTGGTAGATTAGATATTAGGTTCGATTTTTCTTTTCCTATTGTATTATATTGTACGGTCCTTTATGATCCTCTAAACTAAAGAAAATAATTATGATACCTTGGAACTTGAAATGTCAAAATATTGACTGTCATGATTGTAGATATTTTCTTTAATACCTCTTTAATACCCCCCCAACCCACCCCCCACCAAATGGGGAAAAAAAGGAGTGAAGGAGAAGACTTATTCATTAGGTCCCTTTGTAGACAATATCATAAATGTGAGGGAGTTCAGCAAGTCACTTGACAATGAAAGTCATGGCAGCACCGAGAGTGTCCTTTCCCAGCAATCGACCGCCATCCAAATCATTTAAATGCTTCCCAATCTCATCAACCACATTATAGTTATGCTAATTATCTAATTTTAAAATCGAACACTTGTATAATCGCATACGAACAAATTAAACTAGTTGTTAATTAATTTTATACTGGAATTTCAACTATTTTATATAGTTAGCATTGAGCGTCACATAAAGGTCGTGTGATGATCCCGCGCGTTACTCTCTCTGTGATTGACATGAAGTTTAAAGCCTATACTATACACCCGAGAGTATATACTCTTAGAAGTCACATAAGTAAAATATATATTAAGAACCGTTTATATAACAAATACACACTAAAAAAAGTACATATACGTGTGTATGAAATACATACTCCCGAGAATCTGTAATAATTTGTGGTACAGAGTTATTCTCCTTGTACTTTTTTGGGCATAAAAACAAATGAAAAATATAGAATTGACTAATTCGCACTTCAAAAGCCACCCCAAATCCAATGGGCATGAATTGCCCAAACAACATTACTATATTGAGCCAATTAAAGGCCTTTATTAGGTCAGCTAAGCTGACAACCATTTAGAAATAGACAGTCTTCATTGATGAAAGGGATTTGGAGGCCAAGTGTCTGATGTGCAATTTAGATGTAGTTGGAGGCACACTTATCCAATCAATTTATGTAATATATCTATTGATATTTTTGTAGGTATTTAGATGGATTTTTTTTTTGATTTCTTAATCAATTAACTATTTACAAAACAAAGAAAAATAGCTCAACAGATATTCATATTCTTGTTTAAAGTTTCTCAATCTTAATTTGACATGGTAATCATAATAGAAAATTTTTAATTGATGAAGACTTCTAAAAATTAACTCTTCATTGAAATTCGCACATCTAATGTTAGTTTGTTCACCATATTTTCACGAATTACATTAGATAGGAAAACAAAAAAATTGTCACTGCTTTTTTGTTTGTAAATTGAATTAATAAAGGTTAACCACAAAATATGAATAGTTACTTTGAAAGCCAAAACCTAATTTTATTAGTTTTTTTCGTAAATATTGCTTAAAATATTAAATACTGCTTAAATGGCTAGTACAGGTTAACTTACGAAACATTAGTGATTGATTATTTAGTGTTTTTTCTGGCTAAAAACATTAAGTGCTGTTCAAATCCTATTGTCAAACACTAACATGCATATTACAAGGAGCGAACGTGGGACATGATAATTATTCAAACAGTGCAGCTAGGGAAGTTTAAATAAAAATGCAGAAATTGAAACATATTATAAGAAATTTAAAAAAAATTGAAAAAGTTATAGAAATTAATATGAAATTTGAATAAGAAAATTATTGAACTTTTTATAAAAGATAAATTATGTTTACATTAAAAATTAGGAAAACATGCATAAAATACAAAATAATTTTCAAAAATTTAACTAGGTGTATAACAAAATTTAAAACTAAATTAATGAGTCATAAACAACCATTAAAAAAATTAAACAACACTTTAAAAAAATTAAACTACACTAACAGATTGAGCATAGAGATAGTTAACAGAACAATCTACTAAATTATTAAACTAATATACGACATTAAAAGAGCCCAAAAATTACTTCCAAATATTAACTATAAATTGAGAAAAGTATGTATTTTACTCACAATTGATATCTTTGAGTTGCTTCAATTAGGGACGACAATGCGGTGGGTTGGAGATTGGTGGCATATTCCCTGTCCCGTCCTCGCTTAACTTTTTACCTTTTTTCCCGCCCCGCTGTCCATTGTAGGGAAAAAATCTCTTCTCTTCCACGTTCTGAGTGGGGGTTCAATCCCTGATGAGGCCCCAACGATGATTTTTACCTACAATTTTTTGTCCGATCCATCCTATGTGAAAATTATATTACAAGTTGGATATTGGATGAAAGGTCAAATTGCCTACTGAACCTAGCTAGTTCAATTAATTGTATAAAATTCTTGTAGACTCAATACAACACAAGTCTAATAAATTTCATCAAAGTTTACAATCCAATCCAAATTAAAGTTTAACAAATTCATGCAATATGAGTCTAACGCCAATGCACAAATTACGTAACGCAACCAAGGTCTAAGAAATCAAACATAACCCAACCACAGTCTAAGAAGGAAAAGAGAGATTATATAGGTAGGGTTTTCTCAAGTAAATTTGCCTATTTAGTCCTAATTTTATGTTCATAATTGAAGAATTTGTTATTTTAATTATAAACGAGGATGGAGATGGATTTTTTTTCCAATCTGAATAGGGAAGCAAGGATGTCAATGGAGATTTTTACCTGGGCAGATAAGTGGGGAAAGGAACGGGGTAAAATTTCACCTCGTCCCGTTTGGGGATTGAATGTCGTCCCCATTCCCACCGGGGGATTGAATCTTGTCTCCATCCCTATCCTCGTCCCTATTGTAACGAACCGGCCTAAAATCACACAACACAACCCACTAAAGTGGGAAGTCTAACAATTGGGCCCACAACTCAAACCACTGAACCCGAACCCAAAAATAGGGTGTTCAAAAATATCCGTACCTAGTAACCCGAACCAAAAATCCGCTATCCGATCCAAAATTTTGGGTACCCGAACTGAAATATTTGAAAATTTTGGTTCGGGTACTCGAACTAATATTTTTTTGGGGTTATTGGTTCGGGTGTTTTGATAATTCGAGTACCCGAAAACCCAAATTTTTTAAATTTTTTCGAAACGTTTTTTTATATTATCCATTTCCTAAAAACTTTGTAAATCAAATATTCCCAAATCCGAAGAGCACAAGTATTTTGACTGTTTTGCATTGTTTTGTTTGAATGGGTTCGGTATGAATATGATGTTAATAAGCTTACGCCTTATGGAGGTGTGGACTAATTAAAATATAAGTGGTGGTAAAATATCAGGTGATATTGCCATATTGTGTAATGATTTCAGGTGCAACTTGGTACAATACGATAATGTTTTATAGCAAAAATAGAAATAAGCATATAATGGATACAACTAAATTATTAGACAAAGTAGAAAAAAAGATTTTTAAAAAAATGGGTTATTGGGTAACCGAAAACCCGAACCGAAATTATCGGGTATCCGAATCTTGATTACCCAAGTATTTCAGTTCGGATACGGTTCACCATTTTGCCATCACTTTTGGTTCGGGTACCCGAACCGAAATCACTTTTGGTTCGGGTACCCGAACCATGAACACCCCTATCCAAAAGCAGAAGGCCTTGTTGAAATGCTTTGTGCGTATGGAACTTACTAATTTAATATCTTTCCTTTAACTGATGATGTGGGACGAAGTTTTGTTACATACACACTCACACATACATATGGTTGGGGTGTTACATACTTTCCCATTTACAGAACACGATGTCCTTGTTACGAGCCTCAAATCTCCTCCCTACACAATGTGGGCTTCCAGGAGGCAATAGGTCACAACTCAAACCACTGAATCCAAAAGTGGAATGTCTTATTAAAATGCTTTGCAGGTATGAAACTTATAAATTTAATATAGTAGAAATCCATGAAAGCATAACCTTAGTAAAATAGAGTAGGCACCGAATTTACGGAGATCATGGCATGAGAATTAGAAAAATACAGTAGAAAATACCCAAGCTGAAACATTATTGGGAGATACCTCCAGATCCCAACAAAATTGTCTAAAACATTTGAAAGCTCAACCCTTAATTAGATTTAGTAAAAGCAATCGTCCGCAAAATCATGAGAGTAAGTGCAGGGCTTGATTGTAAAACCAAAAACACTTGTACTGTCCATTCAGCAAGTCAGCTGCTGTGAATTGAGATCGACAACTGCACGCTAACAGTTGCAGTTAATAAATGAAAGTCTTGAAAAAATTGAATAAGAGGGAAGAAAGTTAGTATCTATCTAATTGGATTCTCGCACTTGAATTTGGTCTCCATTCTATCCCTTCTCTCACCCAAGTTTGCAGATAGTAGGCATATGGGGTTCTGGGGTTAGGAGATAATCACGTATGCATTAAATAGGCTTGAAACAGTAACAAGATCCCTCCTACAAAATGGGTAAATAGGTGGGGTTTTTAGAAAATTCTCACACCTTTTTTTGGGGGGGGGGGGGGGGGCGGGTATTACACCCGTCCCCATGCCCATCGTCCTCATCTCATTCCTACTGGAGACGGGATTTTTCTCTAATGTGAGGTAGGGTCCAGTAGAGACGGGATAGGTTTGAATTTTTGGCACATGCAATTAATCTGCAAATTGGTTATGAAGTCAAAATATGTATAGTATTTTTTAAAAGTATCCGTGTTATGTATAAAATATGAAATAGTACTTGGTTAAAGATCTATATTGATAATTAATATAAGACGTGAATGGATCCACGTTCAGGGTACAAGTCAATTTAGAAATGCCAATGCATCTTACAAATCATACTTTTTTTTTCATTCGAAAGTGTATTCACTTTCCTTTAAAACCATTTTCATTTTTTGGAAAATATGTATCCATTTTTGACCGATATACAAAATTCAACTTTTTGTGAATTCTAATTTTTTTTTCGAAATGCCTTTGTACAAACCTGAATGCGTTAATGTTCGAAATTTCTGTTCATTTTTTGTATAAATTAGTGTTCATTTATACTCTAAATATTCATTTTGCATGAAGACAATATTCATATTTCTTTTGCCATATATTCATGCATGCCATTTGCCCTTGAAGATACGATAAATGGCTCCTCCAACAAATATAAAGCTGCCACTTATAATTTTATAATACGACTGCATTCATTTTTATCACTGAACATTCCTATTTTTCCAACCAATTGCTAACAATGTTCATTTATTATTATTTTTTTAAATATGAGTTTCATTTTCTCCGGAGGCACTGCATTGCTACCTAGTTTGCTAGTAATTACTATGTGCCAGTATTTAGTTGGAAGGAAAATTATTTTTTCGAAAAATTATTTTCTATAAAAAATAATTTTTTTAAGAAAAATTAATTTTCATGTCATTTTCCCTTGTTTGGTACAAGGTAAATTATTTTCTTAAACAAAAGAAAAACGTCAACTAAATTATTTAAACAGCAAAAAATATTGACTGAATAGTTGTAGCAGAGATAAATGTTGACCAAAAAGAATTTTGAGTGCAAAATTCATATTTGAGTTTTCTTTAAATGCTTCCGCTTGGATAATCAAGTTTTGATCTAAACAATTGAAATTATTTTTGTTACAAAAAACATCAATTGACTTGTTTAAGTGGCAAAAAATGTCGATTAAATTATCATGACGGAGATAATTATCGACTAAATAAATGAAATTTGAGCTTACAATTTAGATTTGAGTTTATTTTAATTTTTCGTATTGAATAGTCAAGTTTTGATTTAAACTATTGAAATCGTATTTTGCACCTAAATTTCAGCTGAGTGTATCGTCAAATAGTTGAAAGAAGAAAATCAACTTCTTATCTTCTTAAAAGGAAATCATTTTCCTTCATTGAGTGGAAAATCATTTTTCTTAAAAAATAGTTTTTCATTTTTTATTGCACCAAACAAAAAAATTGAAAAATTATTTTTTGAAAAATTAATTTCCTCTCCAATCAAACACTACCTAAATAAAAAAAACATTATATTCATCTTAATAGGTTAACATTTTGGTTGAAGGGATGGTCAACTTCAACCGGCCAGATCTCAAGGTAGCTGATGAACCTTTTAATGACGCTTCGAAACTATGCTAAATAATCTAGTTGGATCTTAATTATTTTGAATGAGATTGTCTCATATGAAATCCAGTAATATATTTTTAATGATAGATCCAATAAATACATTGTTCAATTTAACTTTAACTTAGGTGCTTACTTAATTTAGATGTTAGAATGGATGATATAGATATAAATTATTTTATTTGGTTCAAATTTTATTTCAACTAATTTTTTCCAAGTCTATATACTCAGTGGCATATTTTCAATTTAATTTGCCTAATGAGATTTTAAAATTCTTATAATAACACCTAAGGAGAAAGAACCCGCGCATCACACTGACAAGAATTTGTCCTACCTAAAAAAGTAGGATACAGTCATGAAGTTTAACTCGAATTTTCCGAGATATAAAGGAGGGTGCATTACATATAAAGTATTCATTCAAATTGAATTTTCTAAGAGACCAATAAAATATGACGAATACCTAAATTTTTCCCTTAAAAAGGACATAAATTATATATTGCAAATATGGGCATCAATGTTATCACTTATTGGATCTAAGAATTAAAGTGCATTGAAAACATCTTAATGTCTAAGTAATGTATAGCATTGGGAAGTACCAAAAATGGGAGATATGAAAGCTAAATGTTCTAAGAATCAAAATTAATCTATCAAAACCTAGCTATATATTAAGTTGATCCTAGCCCTTGTGAGCACATTACATATGTAATTAGGTGCAAAATTTTGAGGTTTAATTTCTAATCTATGTACAAATGAGCCACATCAAGCCCCTTCTTTTCTTACAAATTAGCTAATTAATCTAGCTAGAATAAAATTAAACTAGAAATAAAACTTAATTGATAGATACAGTAGTGAATTCATCTGATGTGCCTCTAGAGGAGCGAGTATCTGGTACAGTAGAATAGAAGTCATCATTCTCCTCATTACTAATAATATTCTCACCCTCCCTAATCTCCTCAATTTGATCACAAGCCTCCTTGATGTCTAATCTCTTCTCTGCTTCATTCTCACAACAAGCCCTTCCTATGTCTAGTAGCTTTTGCATCTCCCCTTGGTTATTTTTAGTCGTCGTCTCCCCTATGTTTTTGTCGAATCCATCCTTAACCATGGAACTTACCCAACTCTCCATGTCGACTTCATGGTTTCCTTGTTTTAGATACGCTGATGGGGACTTACCCGTCAAGATTTCTATAATTAGGATCCCTAGAGCCCAGACGTCAGTTTTCTTGGTGATGCGACCAGTCTTGATGTACTCGGGGGATTTATAGGCTACCATGAGTTGATGAGTGCTTTCTTGGTTGATGAGAGGAATTAAACCGTAGTCACTCAAAATAGGCTCGAATGATTCGTTAAGTAGGACATTCGAAGACTTTAGATGTCCATGAGGTGCAATTAGACAATGTAGCTCCTTGTAGAGGTATGAAAGCCCTCTAGCTACTCCTTTGATTGCCTTTAACCTTGTTGGCCAATCTAAGGTTCGTTTTCCTCTATTTTGTCCTGCAAGTTAAAATTTCATGGATCCAAGATAGACCTTATAAGCACAATAAATAAAAGCCAGTCAATCAAACATACATGGAACTATGATTGTGTACAACCGAAAGCTGTTAGTTGCACACTAATTCGCTCATTTCATCCTATGATTTTATCAAATCTTATGACTGGTCTAAAGGCGCGGTAAAGTTTGACATCACAAGCATGACATGAACATAACCTGAAATTAAACGGGCATGACCCAGCTCATCCTTATTAACTGTGTCGATCTCTAATAAGTTGTTAAATTTTAGGAATTTGGTGGAAATTTTAGTACTAGTTGATTAGTTTATCCGTGCACATCAAAATTTGTAATTGGCAACAAATTAAAAGAAGAGGTAATAGACATGTATGCATAGATTGAAAGTAGAAAAATTACCATGGAGGAGAAAAGCAAGGCTACCCTTGGGAATAATAGGGTCAGTTATGAAGAGCTTTTCTTCCCTTCTATAATAGTAAGCCACAAGGGGGAGCAAATTAGGGTGTGATAACCTCCCTAACCTTCTCATATGCTCTTGGAATTCCTCCCTCCCCACATTGTTCATTTGCTTAAACCTCTTGACAACCACAGCACTCCCATTGCTCAAAGTGGCCTTATATGAAGATCCAAAGCACCCACTTCCTAGGATCTCGGCGGCGGCCTTCAACAAATCAGGCAAATCAAACCTCTCCCGGTCCTCTTTTATGAAGGTTAACTTGCCTGAGTCTGTGATCTTGCTATGCCTACTCCCTGATGAGCTCATGCTATGATGCGAACCCTCATCTGGGCACTCGATGTTCTTCTTCCTAGCCGCGGATTTCCTGTGGTGTTGGCTCAAGGCTCGGCTCACCTTGGTGGTCCCATTGTCCTCATGCTTATCGCAACGGTTGCGAAGAACCATGAGGATAACCAGGATGGCTAGGGCCATGGCTATCACCACCCCACTCACTATGGCTACTATTGGGATAGGTTTTCCTGAACTCGACATTGGCAGGGGTGGGGATGAGGCACCCCCCAAAGGTGATTCCGATGGTGGTGGTGGTGGCGTTGATGGTGGTGGCAGTCGTAATGTGGATGAGATTTGCTTGGGGGGAGAGCATGTGTCCATAGATGAACCACATAGTTCTTTGTTGCCTGTTAACGTCCCCCACAAAAACAAAAACAAAAAAAGGAATTATGGTGAGTCATCGTACATTGATATTATATTAAGAGTTGTTATTATTGTCGATTGTCGATGTTGTGTTTATATACGTGCATATTGAAAGGGGGAATTTACGTGATATAGGTGAACAATAGATGAATTTTAAACTTTAATAAGATAGAACATATGATGTAATCTGCAAATATTCTGCATTATTTTGATTGTCATAAGATTGTAATAGCAAGATTGTAGTGGACAATATAAAACATGAGAAGAAGAATTGAAACACATTTAACATGGACATGAAGAACATACCAGCAAAGACACTAGGATCAAATCTAGCAAGGCTAACTGGGATAGACCCTTCAAATTGATTGTTGGACACATTGAAATTTTTCAAATTTTTGGCAGCTGCAAAATCAGGAATGGACCCTTGGAATTGATTTCCCTCAAGCCTCATCTCTACAAGCTTGTTCAACTTGACCAATGAATTAGGAATTTTCCCTGTGAACTTGTTATTGGCCAATTCCACCTTCCTAAGTCGCCTCATCCCCTCGAAGGCACTAGGGTCTATATTTCCCTCGAACTTGTTGTTCGACAAAAACAAGGCTCTCAATAGCTTAAGCTTTTTAAAATCAGGCATTGGTCCACCGAAACTGTTATTCATAACACTAATTGAACGTAACTTTGATAACCCATATAAAGAATCAGCGTCGATAGAGCCAGATAATCCCATGTTTTCAAGCCGTAAGCCCCAAACACTGCCTGCCCTAGAGCAAATAATGCCCGCCCAATTGTTCTTGATCCCAAAACATGGGGGCGTGGAGGGGTTCCAGCTAGATAGCGCGCCATTTTCATCCTTTAAGCCTTCCTTGAACTTCAAGAGGGTAGCTGTTGTATCGGAGGATGAAGATGGCGCGCTATAAGAAAATGAGGAATGAAAAATGAGGACGATCACAAAGCTGAGAGCGCGATAATAAGGCTTAGTGGCCATTATTAATTGGGAATTTTTTTTGTAAAGGGCAGAAAAATGCCCGCCCTTTACATGGGGCACTATAGATGAAGGGGGATGTTGATGCAATAAAGAGGAGGACTCAAGGGCAACCTGTACAATTTGGATGTCATGGCCAAAGACAATGAGATGGCGGAAGGAAAGAGAAGAGAGAGAAGAGAGAGGAGAGGCTAAGAATAGGAGAAACACTAGAGAACGTTGTAATGCAGGAACAACAAAAGGGAAAAAGATGGTAAAGGGTGAGAAATGATTTTTTTTTTTTTTTTCTTTTTGTTTCCTCAATGAATTTTTGTCTAGTTGTACAAAAAGAGAAATATCCGGCTAACCTTTCAATTGGACAGGAAATTATAGTTCTACAATTTGCCTATTTATGAACAACTCATACTACTAGTTTTTGCAAATATTTTAATTAAAGATTTACTCTTATCTTGTTAAATATTACTCCTTTTTTATAAATTAATTAATCAACTCACACTAACAGTTCATACTTCATACTACTAGGTTTTACACACACACAAAAAAAAGAAAAGATTTCCTCTTATCTTGACTAAATATTACTCTTTTTCATAAATTAATTAATCAACGATCAATGCGTTTTTAGGGCGTGTTCAGTAAAATTAGTTGTTCTAGTAATGGTTAGCTGTTTTACTAGCTGTTAGCGTTTTTACTAGCGATTAACTGTGACCCACTAGTGATTAGTGGTTAGCTCACTAGCTATTTAAAATAAATGCGTTTGGTATATTGTTCAAGTAGCAAATTTATGCAAAATGACTAAAAGGAGCATAATACATTAATTTTTTAGTAAATAAAAAAAATAATTTTGTAATTTGCAATGCAATCATTATGTAAAGATTATTAAAAGCTACTTTCACTAAGTTTTGAAAAATATTATATAAACTTCTAACCACTTTCTCATCCACTATTTTATCGAGCACTTTTAAGTAGTGGTCAATAATATTTCACCAATACAAACCACTAATCTCTACTTCATCCTCTATTACCGAACACAGCCTACATTGACATTGCACCTTAGTTGAAAAAAGTACTTCAAATTTTTGTCCCTTTAGACATAATACTTAAGGCCTTATTCGAAAAAATTATTATTTAGGTAGCGGATAGTTGTTTAATTAGCAAATATTATTTCTAATTTAACTGTTAACGGATAGCTATTTAGATGAGTGGTTGAAACAAATGTGTCCAGTGAATTTAGTTGTTGGATTCACTGATTAATGTAAATTAAAATAAAAAGATATATATAGTTTCCAAAGATAAAATTTTCAAATGATATTTTTTTGGACAAAAAATATGAAATGTTATTTTTGAATGTCAAAAGTGAATATTGTTAGCTTTTCAGAAATGCTGCCTAGAATTCTAAATGTTACTTGAATTGTTAATCAAAACGCTAGGTTACTGAACACTAAAAATTAGCTGATTTGTGTATTGAATCAGTCAAAACTCTAAACGCTGTACTAAACACGGTTGCCGAACACGACCTAAAGGAAAAGCTTTTCAATTATTATGATCCCAAAAATCACAGAATTGGAGTGCATATTAATCCAATTGCAGGTGCATATGCCTTTCTATTTCCCTAATACACATTTCATAATTAATTTTGTTGTATGGTTAGTGTTGAACTTGTTGAAGTTTGAAATAGGATATATTTCTACATTGATAAATAAACGGGTATTTGACATGTTTATAAGTTAGTGACCAATTGACTCATTACCATTGATTTTGGATTGAAACTTCATTGAAGTAATAAGCATGATTCGTTTATTTTAAGAGCCAATTTATATAAAATTTACACTAGATTATGAATATTTGCAACATATTGATGTTTAATCATTCATGTCATTTGAGTAGAGTTGTTGTTGGTTGAAACCTTGCTTGTAATGAACACGTGTCAAATCACTTATGTAAGAGAATGAGTGAGACAACATGGCTAGTAGCTTTTGGGATAATTAATTACCCGTTGAATGTGACTTTAGTGGTTAGTTACTCCGAAATTTAGAAGTCACTCTAAAATGAGTTGCTTGTTAATCCAACTAAAAAATGTGGGTGCCAACTGCTTAGCTAGTTAGTAAACTCTTTGAAAATTGTTGTCAATAATCTGAATTCGAATCCTGCCTACACCGACCTTTATGTCTCATACGTGCCAAAAAGAACACCTTTAAAAATTCAAATTTTAAAAATGTCTCAAAAAACACTTATGTGAGACAGTCTAAATTTGCTAACAAATGAAAGGGTATAAATATGGTTAAGAAAGAGGTGGTTTGATCACCTGCTCAATTTAGGCAATTGCAAGGTTGTACAGAAGGGAAGAGAAACAGAAGGAGAGGCATGATTTCCTGTGGTGCAACACCGGCCTCTCTTCCGCCCCTAAAACCATTCAAATGGAACCCCAATAAGAGCAACAGAGAGAAAGGAAGGGGGAGGAGAAGGAGAGGGGGGGGGGAGATAACCAATTAACCCACCATCATCTATTAATAAAATCTGAATTGGGTTATTATCATTTCCCCCCCCCCCCCTGGATCCAATTCAATTCAATTAGGGCATTGATTTGTTTCTTCTTGTTGTTAATCTTCTCTGCTCTTTCCTCAAGGTTGAAGGATTGAGCAGAGAAGATTGAAAACAAGAAGAAACAAAAGGGAGGAAATTCAAAGAGGGGTGTTGGTGTGGGTGTTGGGAGGAGAGAGAAATTGAGATGCATAATAACAACCAGGACAATGGAGAGAAGAAAGAGCAAGCAGTTGCTGTGGCAATTGATAAGGATAAAATGAGCCAATATGCTCTCAAATGGGCAGTTGAGCATGTCCTTAGTGGGGGTTCATCTGTCACTCTAATCCATGTTAAGCTCAAGCAATCCTCCATCCCAACCCCAGGTAAATTTCCCTTTTTGGGGGGGTTTCTGTTAATTTTCCTTGCTTTGTGTGTGATTTTGTGGGTGCCTTCGTTCTTGCCTGTTGGTGCAAAAATCGCTTTGATGGATAAATATTTCGGTTTGTCAAAGACAAACTCAAGCTCAAGTTATACGAGACTTCTAGGGAGGAATAAATTTGCCTCTCCCAAAGACTCTATTCGTCCCCATATGCAACACGGCCGCCTAAATGGATCTTTAAAATAAAGAGAATCCTCCCCTATCTGTGTGATGACCTCAGAAGGATAGGCCCCTAAATGTCCTAAGACAATGACAAAAATTCAAGGGACAAAGTGTTAGATAAACGCTCGTTGATATGCCTTCTGGGCATGTCTCTGCATGTCATAGTGTTGCATACTTATAAAGATGTCCATGCCTCTCCATGAAAGAACGTACTCTTTCATTAGCGCACCTTCTCAATGAAGAGACACTAACTATTTACACAACCACCTTAACTAACTCTCATCTCTTCATAAATAATAAGTAAATAGTTATCTACAAAGGGTTATGTTGTTCCAAGTTAATTTCCATTTTTATGAATATAATCTCCAACATTGCCTACTAGCTGTTTGATCGTTTGCCTGAATCAAACACCAGTTGTGTAGATTGTAGACTGATCAATCACCTTTTGGTTTCTATAATTTGGGATTTGTTCATTTTCTAACAACAACATGAATCCCAAAAAACGTTACCAGCAACACTGGCTTGCACCCATTCCATTAAGAACCATTAGGATAACCCATTTCTAGTTGCTTTTATAGAAGCCAAAAGGCGCTTGTATATATGATTTCCATCCCCTCACCATAGCAGGCTTATGAGGGCATATGGAATAACTGATGAAGGGTTGGCTGTTCTTTGGGTTTTTGGTAAAGGGAGACGAGAAAAATGGGATTTTCAAAAAATAAAATAAAATCAAATAAAAACGGTGAGCTGGACAGACCTGATAATTTGCTAATACATATAGTGAGTATAGATTATGACTTTAGTGTCATAGTCACAATTATGCTATTTGGGCGTGAATTTGTTGTTGAACCTGGAAAGACTTGCACATGCAGAAAAAGGATTGTTTCCAACATTCTATCGCTCAAACTTCCCCACTATGTTTATATGAATGCAGTGGGAAGTGCAGCTGCCATCTCAGAGGCACAACAGAATGATAATCTAGTGCGAGAGGTTTTCCTTCCCTTCCGTTGCTTCTGCACCCGCAAAGAGGTGAGATTCTCTTTATCCCATCTTGCTCTCATATTCATATGACGATGGCTTCTTGCTTAAAATTCTAGTCATAAAGCTCGTGACATTTGCATCACACATTGTTTTCATAGATAAAATGTCATGAAGTCATACTAGAAGACACTGACATATCAAAAGCTTTGACGGACTACGTCCACATGAATGCTATTGAGCTCATGGTAGTAGGTGCCTCATCAAGGAACGGATTGATAAGGTAATGTTGTCTCTACTGCTAGTATTTTTTATAGCCGAATTTTTCTTTCAAGTCTAAGGTCAACAGAAACCACCTATTGAGTTATAAGGTTAAAACCCCCCAAGCCAACGAGCTAGTAGCTCGAGTGGCACGGCAGCTCCTTCTCATTCAAGAGGTCATGGGATCACTTCACATGGCCAGCGAAATCCCTTGTGTGGGATGGAGCTATGCAGCAAACCAGGCCTTGGGGAGCCATCAGTCTTGTTGGGCACCCCTGAGGTGGGGGTCCAATAAAGGTTGGCCGTTGGGCCCCCATTTACCCATTCAAACCCCTACACTTGGACCCCCGCCCTCCGCCCATCAAAGATTATCCTGCCAGGGGTATCAGTTCGGCTTAGTTTGGATTGTGTTGGTTATGGATTAGACTTCTATATGATGGTTATGTCTTGTGGGCTCTTCCGGCAGAAGGTTCAAGGGCCCAGATGTGGCAACAAATGTGACCAAAAATGCACCAGAGTATTGCTCTGTGTATGTGATTTCAAAAGGGAAGATTCTGTCTGTCCGATCTGCCACTCGCTCTGCCCCAAAAATTCCTAAAAGCAATCCGTTACATAGCCAGCCCCTCTCAAGTGCCGTCAGTTCAAATGATGCTCGTGCCATGTATGGGAGCCCTGGTGGTTTAACAAGAGGTACGTGCTTTATACTACCTCCCTTCCATTGTTTACTAGTTACGTTTTTTTGATATCTCTAATCTAAATCAAATGGATGACATGCTTCATTTTGAGCAGGTGATAAATCACCATTTGCAGCCAACAATTATAATGAGGAATCAGACATGATCAGGCAAGTCCCAAATGCGGCTGTTTATTTAAAAATAGATGAATAAATAAAAACGATGTGTTCTATTTCTATATAACAGGTCATCCTTTCTGACTAGTTTTTCCAACAGGTCGCCATTTACCAGAGGCAGAGCTGCAAATGGCAGATCATATGGGGAGATATCCACGCCTGATTGTGACATATCATTTGTCAGCTCTGGGAGACCAAGCACTGACCGGATGAGTGTTGATCGTATTTCATATGACGCAATGGACTTTCATCCACGGCTTTCAAATGGGTCTGATGGTGATCGCATAAGTTTTGGATCAGATAGAAAATCGGTAGACCTAAATTCTTTCAGCGAGTACTCCGCCTCAAATTGCAGTGGATTCTCATCTTCATCTTTGTCCACGGTAGGTAAAGAAACGTGTTCCTTACTATTTGTTGAAGTATCAATGCGTCATTAATGGTGACCTTTAGGATAACATTGTAAGTCATGGCGGAGACACCTCTCAGCCTGTCAAGAGTAAGTCTATATACATTTGGATATCCTAGAAACCTAGGTTGCATGGATTAATTCATATTCAGTTTTTTTATTGTTGGATAATTGTAGTTTACGTCATGGTAACGGCTACTTTTTATTGTGCAATTGATAGGATGATGTGGAGTCTGAGATGAGAAGGCTCAGGCTGGAGCTGAAGCAAACAATGGACATGTACAACAAAGCATGCAAGGAGGCTCTGACTGCCAAGCAGATGGTAATGGACATGGCTTCAATAATGAACGCCATTTCTGCTTGAAGTCAACTGCTTTTTATAATCATAAGGTGGGGAGTAGTATCTGACTACTTTGTGCTGTTTGTTTGCCCTTTAAATCTCAGGCAAGCAACCTTCAAAGAGAGAATCGAAAGCTAGAAGAGGCACGTTTATCGGAGGAATCTGCACTGGCATTAGCAGAGAAGGAGAAAGCTAAATGCAAAGCTGCCCTTGAAGCTGCTGAAGCAGCTCAAAGGATAGCTGAGCTTGAAGCACAGAAGAGAAGGAATGCAGAGAAGAAAGCCCTCAAAGAAGCCGAGGAGAAGAAGAAGGCAATTGATGCTTTGACTCACCATGATGTTAGGTACAGGAAATACACCATCGAGGAGATCGAAATTGCCACTGATTACTTCTCTGAAAACCGCAAAATTGGCGAAGGAGGCTATGGACCTGTTTACAAGTGCACTTTGGATCATACACCTGTTGCTGTAAAGGTTCTTAGACCAGATGCAGCTCAAGGACGATCCCAATTCCAGCAAGAGGTACAAATCTTGTCATAGCGTTTTGCTGTCTTAGAAATACCCCACTCCGACAGGGGTATTGCAAAGTGCAAACCCCTCTCTGACTCTGATCTAATTTGTTGAATTGTCTGTGGCCCAAAAAAAGGGATTATGGTCATGGACTTTTCTTCCAAACTTCAAATTTAAACATGGTTTTCCCCATTTCACTTAAACCCAAATGCAGATTTTTGCCACCTTTAGGGCATATGGACGTATGAAGACATTCTCCTTGCAAAGATTTTAACTCACAATCCTCTGGGTGCAAAAAATTGCAATAGTCAAACCATGTAACACAATGAATAATCTGCTTTTGGTGAACTCCAAATGGTGCAGGTTGAAATCCTAAGTTGCATAAGGCACCCCAGCATGGTCCTCCTCCTAGGCGCATGCCCTGAGTATGGTTGCTTGGTCTACGAGCACATGTCAAATGGGAGCTTAGAAGACCGTATTTTTCGTAAAGGGAATAGTCCACCTCTTCCATGGCAGCTCAGATTCCGCATTGCTGCAGAGATAGGAACAGGTCTGCTGTTCCTTCACCAGGCAAAGCCAGAACCCCTAGTTCACAGGGATCTTAAACCAGCCAACATTTTGATTGACCGGAACTTTGTGAGCAAAATCAGTGATGTTGGGCTCGCCAGGTTGGTCCCACCCTCTGTTGCTGACAGTGTGACCCAGTACCGGATGACCCAAACTGCTGGAACCTTCTGCTACATCGATCCGGAGTATCAGCAAACCGGGATGTTGGGGACTAAATCCGATATTTATTCCCTCGGGATCTTGTTCTTGCAGCTCATTACAGCCAGGCCAGCAATGGGTCTGACCCATCATGTACAAAGGGCTATTGAAAGGGGGACTTTTGCAGAAATATTAGATCCTGCCATTCAAGACTGGCCATATGAAGAGACCTTGAGCTTTACTAAACTCGCTCTTAAGTGTGCAGAGTTGAGAAAGAAGGACAGGCCTGATCTTGCAAAGGTCGTGTTGCCAGAGCTCGAGAGGTTGAGGGAATTTGCTGAAGATAACATGCCCAACTTCTTTATGCTCCCCTTTTCTGCACCTATCTCAAGGCCACTCCCAGCTTCCCGTTCATCACCACCTGTGAGTATATGTACAGAATACACTCACTTAATGAGCCCCAAACTCGAGGTGCTGTAGGCTGTAGCACCTAGATCCCTCTTCCATCAAAGGAGTTGTTGGGTCCAAATTTGCGTGGGGGGGAAGAGTCCACCCCCTTAACACTTCCCCCACCCCCCAAAAAAAGAAGTCGTTCCTGACTGGGATATCCCCATGAGTGAACGGGCATAGTTGGTTCTTTGAAGCAAGGTTGGATCAGAACATAGATATGTTACGAGTGGTTCACCAATTTTAGTTGCTGACAATTTTGTGGCTCAAATGGAGTCATAAAAGCATATACATACCACCCCCAAAACTTTACCCAATGTAGCGAGCTGACATCTTCAGCCAATTTTCGTCGAACTGAAGCCCAAAGAATTGACATCTTTTCTGCTTCTTTGCAGGATATAATTAGTGAAAACCAGTCATTGCATTCAGGAACCTCAGTGGCTAGCAATAGAAGAAGCCGTCCAAGCTTATTTTCTACGTAGGGGTAAATCAGACCCTCCCTACCCCCACCCCCGTCCCCTCTTTCCCCGAAAAGAGAAGGAAAAAGGCCATTCATTCTCAGGAAAATGGAGGAGAACGGAAAAGCTTTCAATGCAGAGATCATCCTCAATGGTGTCAAATGGGTGGAACCAATGGAGATTATATTAAAATTCTTCCCAGGGTTATATTCTTGGTGTAATCCCTCTTTCTCACCCCCCCCCCCCCCCCCCCCGGTTTGGTATATTCATGTTTGGTTCTTTGCTGTTGTACTTTGCTTCCCCGTAAGCGTGAATTGTGAAGTGAAGTTGAGCTATTGATGAGCCATTTACTCACTTTAGGCTGAAAGTTTGTGACCACTGTTAACATTTAGATTATGCCTGCTAACCTAAATATCAATTTTCGTATGCCGGCCTCATCATGGATGAATGCTCGTCATTTGGAAGTTTAAATTCCTCTTACCTACTAGAATTTGCTTGGATGGAATCGTCGACGAGAGCATCATTTGCCAAAAAGTGCTGAATAGATACCTTATTCTATCGTGAAGGTTGTTATAAACACGAAATACAGTACTCGATAAAGTCGACAAAATTAAGGAGTAGCGTTGGACTCCGACAATTCAAACTATATGAATATGTACCATAAGCAAAATAATCTAAAGTCCAACATTTAGATCTGCCCACTAAACAATTGTTTCTCTGCATTTTGAGACATCCACCCTAGGAATTCATATCACTAAGAACTCAAAAATGCACAATTAAGGGAACTATTGTGCTAAGAAGATCGCCATCAAAGGAAGCAGAAAGTCAAATTCCACATTTATAAACAAAATATCGGTCCAGAAACATCCAGGACAAGAAAATACACGAAGATGACGGGTTCTTCAGCAAGGAATATAGAATCATTTGATTGAATGTAGAGCAAGTTCCCATATACAGAAGAACTTGTAACATCTTTGTATCAGCTCTTAAATCCCATACACCCCCCCCCCCCCAAAAAAGAATCCAAAATAAAGCCTAAACTATGAAGATGACCAAATGATTTTGCGATAACAGAAATATGATCACCACATAGCTATATGCCTATTGCCCTTCATCCATTGGATCGCTTGAGCCGTGAGTCTGAGCTCTTGAATCCCTAGTTCCTACTGACGATCCACCAGATTCCAAATCTTTAGCAACAGAGTCTTCAAGCGCCTCCAAGAAAGAAAGGACACTGAACTTGTCTGCATGACAAGCGAAGATAAACTAGGATCAACTCAACTTCAAGGAACTCAATGATGAGGCCATTTTCTCAATAAGTGCGATATAGATCTCCCTGGTTCCAACAAATCATGAAGAAGCAATGACCAAGTCCTGACGTGCTAAAAATGAAATAAAGGCGGGCGTAAAGAAGCTCGTAGGGTGTTGTGCCCGAGATCCCCCCAGCTAACAGTGAACAAGGCTAGTGTAAAGAAAGTCGAGACTTAAAAGGACTTGACCACAAGTGTCCGAAATAAGCACGTCTTAAAGCAGCTGCATCTTCATAATCAAATAGAAACACTCGGAACCTTTGTGGTTCAGATTTCTTTTGGGGGGAGGGGTATTTAAAAACCCTACAAAGATCATTGTATTAAACAAGAAGATATTATGGCCCCTTATCCCCTTTAATTGTGGCCCCCTATTTACATACAATGACCTGTAGTATTTCTAAGACAAACCCCCCCCCCAAAAAAAAAAAAACATAATGGCTATCAAAGGAAACAGAAAAAAGAAAACATTCGACGCCACAGCACATGAAATATTTATCAACTAATTCTCAGTCCAAATTGAAGAATTGACAATCCTCGTGACTAGGGGTTGAGTGCGCAACATAGGCAATTAATGGGAAAGTCAAAGTGCCAAGATTCCATGCCAAAAAGGTGAAGGATGCATAAAAAACAGCAAATGCAGATTGCTTACATTTACTTGGGTCGACTCCAAACTGTGAGAGATCTATTTGCCCTGTCTTTAGGACCTACAGAGAACATAAATAGCTACCTTTTAGTGCATGCAAATTTGAATGCGCACTACTGGAGAGTAGGAAAAAGAAACGACAGTCGACTCTTACATAAGTGAAAGCATCTACTTGTTGGCGAAAAGGAGGGCTCTGAAGTACTTCTATAAAGTCACTGAGTGTTCGTTGACCCTGTCACCAAAAAGAATTATAAACGTCCATGACTTTCTAAGGTCCTTCAAATCCAAGTATATGCTTACCTCAGGTAGATATGGTGCTAGTCTTTCTTCTATAGGTAATGCATCAAGCAATGGTAGAATCAAATCGGGCTTCAAAAGATCCCCTAAGCCAAGACCTGCAACAGAAAAGAACACACCAGTTTCACATACAGATACGTAATTCCAGCTGCTTCTAGCAAACAATTGTTATTTCATTCATAGCCCTCTCAAGGGAGCATGAAAAACCACGGTTTATTCTAGTCTACAAAGTCTATAGGCATCTATGTCTACAAACATCAGATGTCGTTACTTGGACTTGCCTAGATGTGTCTGACATGGATACTATTCTAGAAGTTAGACTCGCAGTTTTATGAAAACTTTGCATATTTAGCCCTAAAATAAAGAGCCAAGACGTGTATTTGATAGAGTCCTAGTACACACAGCTAGAGACCATGAGACCATCACAGCTCAGATTCAAATTTATGCCATTAATACTTGCTAAATTTTCATTCTTTTCTTAATCTTTTCATACAATCCATCAGATGGCAACCAACAGCTAAAATGAAACTCCACATGCAAAAAGTCTCCTTATCCTTACACAAAGGGAAACTACTTTATAACCTGTATGAAAGAAAAGCAAACAGTGCATTTGAAGCCTCAAGCATGTCCACCGATATAGTCAACCATAAAAATCACTTCTTAGGCAACCTTTTTTTAGCTTGGTAACATTTCCACCACAGTGCAACCCTATAGGTGCACCTGCTAGAACCAAATTCTAGCACGAGTCAAGCCTCAAGGCTGATGTTTTCAATGCCTCCAGAACTGCTTCTTTACGTCTTGTTTACAGGCCATGTGAAGTTGTAATTGCATGGCTGCTGACTGTTCCCCCCCACCCCCCCCCCCCCCAAAAAAAAAAAAAAATAGTGTCACCATGCTTACACCAGTCCTCTATGGTGTATCCCTCCAATTGGTAATCTTCAAATAAGATAGCCTTTATTTCCCATTCCAAACCCAGAGGAAGAAAAAGTACGCCACGCTTGATATCACAAAAATCACAAATCAACACCAAATCAAACCGGAAAACCAAAAGAAATCAAGCATTTAAGAAGCAAGTAACAAAGACACAGAAAACAAGACTACAAATCTTCCAGATGCAACAATCAGTAATACAATCTTCATCATCAGGCCGCGTAACTAATTGACAAAATGTCCAAACTACATAAAAGTGTATGATTTACCTCCATCAGGATCTTCCATTTCACCTGTGGTAACTACTTGCATAAAAGAAGATTGTTTAGAGATGAGTCCAAGTCTTAACCAGAAAAAAGGAAGGTAAGAAAAGCAAATTCATAAGGGTGCAAACAAAACAGTAAGCCCCATATAAGATACCTGCAGATCCAATATTACTCAATATTCTTTGCAAGTCTGCCAATTTGACTGGCCCGGGTGCTGAGGTCACATCACTCACAACTTCACCCCCCATGCTAGGGCCAATAAGATTACCAGCTCTGGGAGTTTAGAAACAAAAAAGGACATAGAATCGTGACATCATTGAATTTATGAGCATTTTCTACTCATATTCTCAAGATATTTGACAGGAGTTTACTTGAAATGCAATAAAATCATACAGAACTTGATCTGAATAAGAACAGGCGACAAAAACTAATTAAAGTAGCTGTCAATTAGACAGAAGCATTACCTACTGGTAACGTTCTCAATGGCAAGTTAGATAGGGATGTGTGACTATGCCTCCTTACCAAAAAATTATGTGTAAGTACTAAGTACTATGTCAATCTTAAAAATGAATTGGCAACATAAGCAGCCATTTCACTATTTCGCTGTATGGCAAGAGAAATAACCCGTAAAACTGCCAAACAACAGCAAAGTATCTATTTAAGTGGCCCCTTTTCCCCCTCTCCTTTCAACCATTTGTCAGCAGCTAAGAGGGCACGAGACCTGGACCTCATTATTTTGGTGGAAAGAAAGATAATAATCTTCTGCAGATAACAAGCAGCAGTCCACCACACAATCAAACCCATATAGTAAATAAAGCTCCCCACAAATCAGACTTACCTAGATGAAATATCATCTTCAACCATCTCATCTCCTTGAAGAGGAACAGATGCTCCAGAATCTTCTTCGGCAAGGAATTCTACCAAATATGAATCAGAATAGATTAACCTTGTCAACACACCAACCATAGATATATCATTTCATGGTAATTTTCAGTTTTAATGTAGAATTTCTAATACAACTGCACCAGATCAAGGATGGCTTAAGCCAAGCTGCGCAAAAGAAAGAACAAACCATAAAGCATAAGACTCGATTGGGGAAACAAACAATCCTAGAAAGAATGCAATTACAAAGGGAAGTTCCCACTTTTCCATAGATTCAAATTGGGTGCCAGTTACCACAAAGTCCACTTGCTCCTTTAAGGCTGTAATTAAGAAAATCTGAACATTTGCCTTATCAAAAAAAAAAAAAAAAAAAAAATCTGAACATTTGCAATGTTCTTTTGACAGATTAGAAATTTCTAGTAGGAAGGCCCCATTTTCCAACAATCTACAAGCCTTCCCGAAAAAGAGGATTGCTAGGCACATAGGTTTTAACGAAATTGCCACATGAAATAAAGCAATATATGAAGCCAAGCAGAAAGACACATCTCCTGGCGTGTATTGGAACGGTCTCACTCAGCTATCGACTACATTCAGTCCAGTGTTAAGAAATAGATATACTAGACAAGGTCACAAGAATCCACACAAAGCTACTGGAGAACAATTGGATACAAGGATTGGACAATGACACTTTATAACATCAGTGAGACCCAGCAGAAATTCTTTTGACATATCACCAAAATTTGACCCCCAATTTCCTAGCAACTTGCCATAATAAGAAGCCTGTCAGACTGGGTGTTTACATGATGACTTAGCTTCTGCTCCATCACCAGATGACTAAGTCATCAGATCCCTTTATACTTCGAAAACTCCGCTCTGAGACTCTTTAAGTGTGTTAACAGTTCGTTTGATGTTGAATGATTGTCTTCCTGATGAAATTCTCCATATGTAGAGGCTCATAATGGAAGACAGACCGGATGCAAAGTGTTAAGGTGCTACTTTAGCATTCAGCTCTTCTCCTCTCCCCCTTTTTAAAAGGAGAATAGCTTAGCAAATTCAAGCCTCAGCAACCAAACATCAATACTTTTGGATGCTAAGCACAGGGCATGCCCGGGGAGTAAAACAGCACAAAAGCCATTCATTTTATCATATCATGTCTTACCGACTAAATAAATGTTAGAAGTAGCAATTCCAAGATGTGGCAAATGAGTGAATCAGCCAGGCTACACAATAGGGCAGAAGGCCATCACAAAGAAACATGACATCAAAAGGAAATAACCCCACATGAAAACTAGATTGGGGGCATATAAAAAGCTGACGATAAAATCCCAAACTGTCTTTATAGCAGCTACCAACCAGCAGCCTTGAACGAGAATAAAGGGCCAAACTGTGATCAGTACCTAATGGTCGATTAAGATAGTAGTTGACAGAGCGACACAACTCTTGATCACCATCAGCTTTTGGCTCCTTCAAATGACTCAGATGAAATCAAATCAAGAAAGAAACAGAAAGTTACGGCAACGCATACTACATGAGGTCCCCCCCCCCCCAAAAAAAGGAAGCTTTGTGTAACTCACTTGCATCCAGAAGAAGAACTTCCTGTCATCTGTGTTGAACTTTAACAAGTACACTCTTCCAGATGCTTGTTCTACCTGAGCGAACAGAATGTTGCAAAGTAAGTACAGAAGAGAACCACAACATCAACTGAATTTCATGAAGAGAAGCCATACCTTTTCAAAAACTGCTTCCTCTGGAAAAACTATCTGGTCCTATGGCAAGTTAAGGGGGACGGGAGAAATCACAGCAAGAACAGGCATAATGAACATGAGAGGCACAGCCTAAATGAAAAGCTGAAAAATAAATGCAAGCAGACTAATCAGGGCAGCAAATGGATTGGGCACAACATTGTCTATAGAGTACAGATAGCAATAAATGATCAACATCATTTTCTTCAGACAATCAGACCCCAATCTGCAATCAATAATTTGATACCCCGCTAAACCAGGCCCTCATAAGTGATCAATCTTGTCCAGGGACACAAAACTATCAAGAACTATTTACGCTAGAGATGCATAGCAGTGCATGGCGACTTGAAGGGGCTGTCACTACATGGTACATACAGACTGGTATAGTAGTATCATGAAACTAAAATAGGCCCTCAAGAATCATGTCAACAACTTTCAACTTAGCTTAAGAAAAAAGGCACAGTATTGAGCACCAAGCGTTTCACCCCTGCCACAAAAAAGCCGAAACTAATATTTAATGGCTATGTAATCAATCAGCACGAGAGGTGCAGGATCTAGGGTAACACGGAGTTACTACAAAACTTGCTAGCTGAAGCCTGAATGAGGTTAAATTTGGAAAACTGACATCAATTCAGCACACAGCCAAACCTGATTTTAAGTTTATAGATCTTCCAATCTTTTGCTATGTAACAAAAGATCAAAGAAGATAGAGGTTCGAAGTTTTTCAAACAGCAGGAATCCCAGCGCTGCTTAACACAGGCAGTATATGCCGAATAAGATGAACTATTCTCATATAATGTGGCCTTTGCAAAAGATTATTTACTTGCAAGTGGCAAGAAATCATAGCATCAATGAAATTGTGGAAATCCCAGTTATTTAACGCTACAGGACAAAGATGATCGTCAACAGAGTGCTTTAGTACTGTTTTACCTATGTTGAAATCACTTAAGCCATCATTTCAGGACTACTTAAGTGATGGTCATCGGGTTTCTTATAAATAAAAAATTTTTAAAAAAACGAAGAAGCAAATACAACATAAGGATAATAAAAGATTATTTTCCAAAACTTCTAAAGTCTAAACCTCTTCATTCAATGGCCAAACCTGAGGATACATTGTGTCAATTACTCTATTTTATCATATAGAATTTCAGCGATGAGCAAGAAAATATGTTAAGCTGATTGATCTCCAACAAAAACCCTTCAATCCTCTAATGATGCATATGAGCAAGAAAAAGAAGCTAAAGAAAGCATAGGTCATGTACAAAGGAAGCATAAGTGTTCTTATATCAAACAAAGACACTCATTTGCATTCAGAACTGTTCTTATTGGTTATTAAGCATTGTTTAATCAGTGCAAATCTAATCACAAGAGAATATACCTTGTTAACGAATAACACAAACAAGTGCATTCATACAGGAAGCCAAAAATTAGAAAAAAAGCTCGGGAACTATATGCAACATGAGCATTTCAATTAGACTGAAAGGTAAATTTCACAAGCAGATGCCATAACAGGCAGATAAAACTACAAATGAAGTGATCCATAAAGCTAAGAGTGAATCTAATTGAGGATAGAAGATAGAATGCACATAACCCTGCTTAGATGTTACCATGTGTTGAGAGAAGATTTCAGGACTCAATGAGAATATCAGAATGGATCACCACTGAAGAAAGGAGAAGAGGTGTACATAGACTATGAAGGGTTATTGCACAACTTGCAGTCGAACTTCTATAAAGTTGAATCTCTATAAGGAGATGGCCAAGCACAAGACTCTCGTGATCCAGGACTCATGTCCTCACTATATAGGCAATACATAGCGGGTGTTCGTTCTTCTATTTATCTTTACGTATGGCTTTATCTTGCAAGTTTCTTTTCCGCAATATCTGTTCCCACATAAGACCCCCCCCCCCCAAAGGAGGGGAAAAAACCACGTTCCTTAATGCCCACATATTTTTCACATTTGGTCTCATTTGTTTTAAATTCATTCTGAGCTTTCTTTGTAACTGGTCTTACACAATGCAGGTATTCAAGATACAACTAGGGATGGCAACTCCACCCACATCCAATGGATATCCGATCCACTTGATCCGAAATACGTGAATTGTGGATATGGATGAGGTCAAGTGGATGATCTGTAGCTATGGATCGAATATGGATATCAAGCATGTTAGACATAGGTGACAATTTTTCATTCTTTTATCATTCTTTTATCCACCTATTGGATATCCAGACCCGTGTATAACTGCTTTACATAGAAGAAAATTATTAATTACAAAATTATTAATTACATTTTTTTTCAAATAAGGCACATTGACGTAACACAATAGCAGTAGTAACACACTAAAGCCCGTGCTTAACTTATTGATTTTCACAGCATTTTTTGTCATTTTTACTATTTTGGTAAAAGATTGTCATTTGTTAGCAATGTTACATGAATTTCATTGGATTTTTTTCATTTATATTCCTTCAAAAAGTTTCAATTACTGGGTCCAATCGGAAAATATTTATGAAGCAATTTATTAGTTGGATGCCCAATGGACATCCAATTACCCGCTTCACTTGATGGATATGGATATGGATATGGATATGGATGGATTGAAAAAAAAATGGATGTTGATGTGGTTATGTATGAGATGAAACTAAATGGATATGCATATGGACATCACTCCACCCAGTCCATATCTGACCTATTGCCATCCCTAGATGCAACCCACTAATAAAAGTTTCTACAAAAGCTATCTAGAAAAGAGAAGCGTATCAATCCAGAAGACTAAGAAGAACCAAACCCTCAAACCCTTAAAAGTAGAAAATAATAGTCCAGCAGGCTCAGAAAGACAACACCCCTCAAAACCCTAGAAGTAGGAATTTCTAAATTATATATCCCTAATGACATGAATTTGGTCTTTCACCATGCTCAAAAGCCCCTCCAACTCAAACCTCGCAAAAATAGCATGTGAGAATCCTTTTGGCAAAGCAAAAACCTTGCGAGAAAAGACAAAACAGTTCAAACTTTGCAAAAGTAGGTGCAATCAAGGAGGTGCACAATTAACTAAAGGCAATTGGCATAAATGATTAATAAACAGTCAAGAACAAGAATATATACATTGAATATTTGCAAAAGGATACATCCACAACCATATTTTGCACCCGATCAAGCCATTGAAAATGGACCAAGCCTTCCTCGCCCTGAGGAAATATCAATAGTACTCAATCAGATGCTGTGCACCAGTGTCATTTAATATGAAGAAATAACTAAATATCAAGTAGGTTTCGCAACTATTGCTAGGTGCTATAAAGAGGGATGAGCCAATGAGACAGGAAGATTGTTCTTTTATTATTTAGCATACCCGTGCTATTCGAATCAGTCCTTTACGAGTATCTGGGGTGACCCGTTTTCCCTCAAGAACCATTTTACCAGCACGAAACTCCAGCATGACTTCCTGTTCAATGATGCAATTCAAGAACTATGAATATTAAGAAAGCAGACAGTAAGACAGATTTACACGTTATCAGAATGGAAGGGCATCAAGCACAGACCCTATTTGAATCCAAAATTCTTGTTCTAAAAGATAATGAAATGCCATAAAATAGCTGTATCTCTTGAATGTCATCCCCATTGATACCAATATTTGAATATAAAGGTTCAGATAACTCTAAACATTATGAGAGCCTACACGCACATCTCTCCCATTGTATGTAACGTAAATCACTTCACCATCGACAAAAGACACAGATCACTTCCAAAAATATCATGCTTCCTCGTTCAATCAAAATGACGCCCCTTAGAAAAGCTTACCTTCAGAGCAAACACAGTCATATAGACACTTAATGATAACTGAGCTAAGAATGGTTAAGACAGCTTGAAGTTGCGACTTTTCAGATACCAATACGATGGCAACAGTTCTCAGTTTTGAGTGACCAATTTTTCTAAAACAACTTGACGTTGGTGACTCCGTTGCTACTTTCACCCTTTCTGCTTTTTAATCTCATATTGCCATCTTAGAATTCTCTTGCACAATTCCATGATTCCATTATTATCCTTTCATAAGTCTCTCTCCATAATAGTAACTTATCTCATTCGTAAAAGACTGAATCTTGTCTTGGTAGCTGTTTGAAGCCCTGAATCTTTCAATTTTAGATACACACATTTATTCAAGTCGATCCCATAAACTTAAAGAAAGATGCCACCTTGTACCACTCAAGACTTTTCATAGTGACCCAAAGAACCGGTATCAAGCTCCTGGACACTCAAATACAATTCATGACACTTCAACCTCCAAATTGGACCACAACAGAACCAGATACCCCACTCAGTGTCCAAAACCACAAATCCAACACTCCTTTTCCAGAAAATCAATCTCCCACAGCATAGTCTGCCCAAGAACAATAACAATCCAGCCAACCTAAAGCATGCTTGCTGAACCTAGCAAGGAGCTTCAAGTGGTTAAAGTTTAAATTACTCAAAACTCCAGGACTCCAATCTCTTATGTTCCATAATTTTGAAAGCCATCCAACCAATGTCAATAAACAAATAATAAGGCCAAAAATTGTAGAGATTCTGCAATTTAATCAAGGTTCTCTTCTCAATCGCCAAAACCCAATTCAAATTACCACCATTCCCTCCTCTACATATCAAAATCAAATCAAAAAGAGTCCAAAACCCTACTTGCAACCCAAGGTGTTTTGGGATTAGAATGAAGAAAAATACCTGGACCCCTTGAGAAGCTTGCACCGAAGATGCCATAACTCTCTCAAATAAAACCCCTTATCAAAAAGAAAACAACATGGGCATTCAAAATCAATTGCATAGAAGAAAACCCAGAAATCTTTTCCCAAATTTTATGAAGCAATCATGTCGAATGCTTCCATCTTTTTGCTTTTTTACTTTTCACCTCTTTCTACGGGTAATTTGTAATAATAGAAGTGAAGATACAAACCAGGAAGACAGCAAGAGGAGTGATGAGCAGCAGCGAAGGCGAAGTATTCGTTGTTGGTAGATTTCTTGCCGGCCCCTCTCTCTCTCCGTCTGCACCTCCGTGTCTCTCTCAACTCTCTTGCCTTCTCTCTCTCTAATCTCTCTCTCTCTCTCTCTGTCTCCACACTGTTTGATTTTGATGAAGCGATCCGTTTATGAAAGTTATCCGGATCTCCCATGCAGTGCGGTTCGCATGGGGCAAAAAATCCGGGTCCCGATAACTCGGATGGGTTCAAAATCGGGTTAACACTTGAAGTCTCTATCCATCTAGTGTGCAGTTAATTTTATCATTATACTAGAACCATTTCCCTTACAATATAAGAATTGAGTAATTAATATGTTGACATTTAAAATTATAAATATTAAATCCATGATTTTTTTTCATTATTCAGATTTATTTATAAGTTAAAGAATCTTTGTATCTATTCTTTTTATCGTTCATACATGTGCTATTTTTGCATATCAGTGTTTATTAATGTCACTTCTAAGTAATTGATTAAGGAGAAGATGGGAGGCCTTACAGTTTATATAACAAATAAAAAATAATTGTATGCATGTTAAAAGAAACAAAATTAATCAAATAGTCATTAACATCCTAACCAATAATATTATGATACTTGGCAAAAACTTATAAATTCACTCAATTTTATATATAGTTATATTGATGTTTTGAGGCTGAGTAATATATTGACATAATTTATAATTTTTATCCCTTATTAGGGTCATCATCCCACCTTCATTTAAACATTCAGCGAGCATCAGGCATCGTTACCACCACCATCATCAATACCACTAGTTGTCGATTAGAGGCTCTAGGTCTGCATCCATCGCCGCCATCATTGAGTTATAAACCTGGCCACCACCGAGAGGCTTGTTCTTGATGTCTAGCAGGCACAATCTTTTGAAATCAAGCTCCTCTACATTGATTTGAAATTTCAACTACAGGACATTGTCGAACCCCTATTTCATCTTCGGACCTTGATTTTTGGATTTTGTTGCCTTGTCATTGCTTTTATGATTTGGCAGCGAAGTCGGTCCCCTATGGTCTCTTCCGGTTTTTCTTCGTTGGCGAAGAATTGTCAAAGGTAGATGTGAGGTCAACCATGATCAGAGTGGCAATGTATACAATCGTCATTGGAGCCCATAGGAGTCGACTTGACGGTGGCGCATATTGCTAGAGCGAGTACAAGGTAATAGTGTCGCCGGTTGATAAGGTTGTAGTAGTGTTGGTGGCACCAACCGATGGGTAAGCTGAGATAGAGGTAGTGGTGGCGGCGCCAACAGCGGCTAATGAGTAGGGTTGTGATGTACTGGATGCGATATCTATGATTCTTAAATTGTCTAATAACTGCATGTAAGGTTGAGAAGGGTACTATTCGCACTATAAAATTAATGTAATCAATTTGATACCAATACTGATTTTTAATTATTATTTTATCTCATTTTAATATCATCACCCTAAGGGTCGTTGTTATCAAGATCCTCTTTTATTTTCACCAAATGAAAAATAAAATTCATCTATCTTTTATGTAATCCTAAACAAAATTTGTATGTATATGATAAATTTTGAGAGGTTTGATTACTTCTAAATAAACTCCAAATTTATGCAACTTATTACAATTAAACATTATCTTTAATAAAAAATCAAGAGTCATATTTAAGTTGTAATCATTAATATATAATTCAAATATGTTTGTCTCCCCTTCATGAACACTATTATTGCATGTAACAATAATAATATAAAAATAAAATTGAATAAAGTTTTGGCCCTGTTCGGCAAAATTAGTTGTTTAGGTAGCGGATAGCGGTTCAGATAGCAGATAACTGTTTAAGTAGCAGATAGTATTTCTAATTTAGCTGTTAGTGGATAGCTATTTAAATGAGCAGTTTAAACTAATGTGTTCGACAGATTTAACTGTTAGGCTAGCTAATTAATGTAAATTGACATAAAGGGATATAAATAATTTTCAAAGATAAAATTTCTAAATGATATTTTTTGGCTAACAAATATGAAACGCTACTTTTAAATATCAAACATTAATACTATCAACTTTTTAAAAACGCTATTTAAAACGCTAAACGCTATTTGAAATACTAGTCGAAATACTAGTTTACCGAACACTAAAAATTAAATAATTAGTGTATTGACTTTGTCAAGACACTAAACGTTACCTAAAACGCTGTTCACGAACACGGCCTTTAAAGGACCCAAAAAGTAAGTAGAATTTGAGTGAACGCCTTCATTGCTATTTACATCCTACTTAAGGGCCTGTTCTTTTCGTGTGTCAATCGCAATTTACCAACCTCAACTCACTTCAACCCACTTCAACCTACTTCAACCCACTTCAATCCACTTCAACCCACTTGAAAAAAAATACCAACTTCAACTCACTTCAACCTACCTCAACCTACTTCAACCCATTTCAACCAATTTCAACCCACCCCCTTCATAATTTTAATAATTTGTAAAGTATCATGTGAGATTTAATCATTCTTGCACCAAAAAATTCACTATACTACTTTTTTGTAAATTATCGTACTTTGGAATTGTTTTATTTTTGTATTTTTGTTGTTTTTTATTTTTAAATTTTTAAATTTTTAATTTTTAATTTTAATTTTTTGTATTTATTTTTTTATTTTTTATTTTTTTATTTTTTATTTTATTTTTTGTTTTTTGTATTTAATTTTTGTTTTTTATTGTTTAATTTTATTTTTTATTTTTTGTATTTAATTTTTATTTTTAATTTTTTAATTTTTTAATGTTTTAATTTTTAATATTTAATTTTTTATTTTTTATTTTTTATTTTTTATTTTTGTATTTTTAAATTTTTTGTATTTATTTTTAACTTTTTATCTTTTTAGTTTTATTCCAAACAAAAGCTATAGAAAATTCCAAAAAAATAAAAATAAAAAATAAAAAATAAAAAAATAAAAAATAAAAAATAAAAAAGAATAAACAAAAATTTCACAAAATTTCGATAACTTCATAAATTATCACACATTAATTACATTATTATTATTTTAACCCACTTCAACCCACCACATAAAAAATATACCAACTTCAACCCACTTCAACCTATATCAACCCACTTCAACCTACTTCAACCAATTTCAACCCACCTCAAAAAAAAAATACCAACTTCAACCCACTTCAACCTACTTCAACCTACTTCACCTTTTTACCCACCCAATTTACCCACGAAAAGAACAGGCCTTAAGTAATTAGAAAAACGAAATTGATATCCCATTACCATTACTATATAGAAAGTTTATCATCAATCTAATCATATATCATCATATCATATATCATATACATAATATAAAATTGAATGTATTACATGATGAATGACATTTGGCACAACATTATTGGTTAAGTGCTTTTTTAATTTTCCTTTTCCTTTGGAGTTGTTTAATTAATGCATCAAATCACAATAGGACAATTTCCTAACGTATGCAAAGTATGACTTTTGAAATCACAATACAATACAACAATATTTGTGTAGTTTAATTTTACAAATACCTTTTAAACTTTTTTGCTTGACATATTCAATCATAAATGAATATTTACATGAACTGCAAATTCCTATTTCTCACATTTTTTATTTTTTTCTTTTTAAATTGGCCTTTTAATAACAGTCATAAAAACAAATGAAACTTGCACTGTAATTTATGAAGTACTTCAAAGGTTCCCATGATTATAAATGGGCTACGGTTTTCCCCCCGTAGAAACCCAAGTTGAGAATAACGATGTATCATACTGTATTATAGACTACATTGTCACTACTATTAACTATGTCAATCATTTAGAAACTCATTATTTCACAAAAATAATAATAAACTATTACATTACAAATATAATTCAAAATCTATAATCACATCTCTAACATTGGTACAAATTACAACTAATTAGCCAATAATTTAAATCTCAAATGAAAAATTACTCATGCCCGTGCGAAGTACGGCATGTACACTAGTACTTGTGAAAAATTAATATAGCAGTCATAATAAGCCAACCAATCCACTGCTTGAATAATCATCCTTTTGTTATCTTCTACATACATAATTTGAAACCCCATATTTGCTTCTTCTTAACTCTGTCTAACAATATCATTGCTTGAGAACATCTACTAGTTTGATGGTCTACCTAAATAAAAAGAACATCTCCAATCCCTGTGCCATGTTATTTTCAACTCATCATAAATACTTAACATCAACACCCAATAAGTTTTATGTATCATTCAACAATTTTAAGTAACTTTAAGAAAATTTCAACGATTTTCAGCATGATTCAACAACTTCAGATAACTTTAAATAACTTTCAGCAATTTTTAACACTATCAAGTACCTTTAAATTAGTTAGTCATTTGTTCAATAACTATCGAGCAACTTTCAATATTTTTTAATAATTTTAAGCAACTTTCAGTAACCTTCAATAATTTAAAGTAACTTTTAATGATAAATATTGATAAGTATTTTTGATAAGTCAAAAACAATATTCCTCTAATAATAAATCCTCTTTCTAATTCTCATCGAAATATAAATATGTTGAAGTTGATTTGACCAATTCCCCCACTTCATTGTGAGTTATGAGATGGACAATGGTGGATGAATGAACTTTCGGTCACAATCCATCATAGTTACTTAATATGTATGCTTTCCGTTCCCCATTGCTCCAGTTCGGATGACAATGACTAGTGGATTAATATAAAAAAAGTTTCCAAAGTTCCAGTAAGTCTAAATGCTTAAAAACATATTACGAGGTAACTAAGTACCATTTGAATAATACTGAAGATAGGGGTATTTGATAAATAGCTATTTTTTGAAGAGCTCTTTGGTTAAGAAGAGTTTTTTTGATCAAGATTAGCTGTTTGACTAAGTAAAAAAGCTAATTTGAGTGTTTGGTGAAAAATTTTTTTAAGAGTTTTTTTGGATCCAAACAGTTAATTTGAAAAAGCTAATTCCATGAGTTTTTTGAAAGAGCTTTTTGAAAAATTAGTTTCTTCTCTTATAACTTTATCAAAAACAGTTAATTTTGGGAGTGTTTGGTTGTTGGCTTTTTTAGTGACTTTTTGATACAAAGTGACTTTTTGGGGATTTTTGACTGTTTTGACATGGTCAAAAAAACCAATTTGATGTTTGGTAAATAGTTTTTTGTAGTAGCTATTTTAGTCCAAAAAGTCAATTGTCAAAAAGCTAAGATGAGTAGTTTTTTTGTAAATGGCTGCTTGTATAAATGACAAAAATGCCTAATATTTTATTAAAATTACAAGACATGTCATTAGTGAAACCAAAAACTATAATTTTAGTCATTTAAAATTACAAGACATGCCATGAGTAGCTAAGATGACTTTTTGGATTGATGCAAGTTAGCAGTGACATTTGATATTATGTTTATTTGAATATGATTTAATGATGATCAAATCATTTTAAATTCAAACAAATTTTAATTTATAAAAAATAAAGAAAAAGATCTTGAAAAGATTAAATTAGATAAAAAATCATATAAATTTCAATTCACAACCAAAAAAAAACAATCCTTGAATTAATAATAAAATAAGGTTGTAAGATGCAGGTATCACATGAATACATATAAATTGAAAAGAAATAAGATAAATAATGAATAAAAAATATATGTAGAATTAATATGAAAATAAGATTCCAAGCATTGAATTCTTACATATGACATAAATTTTAATTATTTTTGAAAAGAAAATAAAAGGGCCAATAAATAAAAACTCATGTTTAACTGAAAAGTAATGTAGAGAAGCACATAAATGGGATTTTAACAAACAAACTTTTCAGAAACAGCTAATTTTACCAAACGTTTTTTTTTCTAGAAATAACTGATTCAAATAGCTAATGCAAATAGTCAATTCAAACAACTAAAAGCAAACAGCCAATAGAAATAGTTAACAGCTTATTGCTAAACATGACATTTACCAAACAGTTTTTCAACAAACAGCTAATTCAAATAGTCTTTATATAAGACAGTTTTACTTAAAAGTTTATATAAAATTAACACATTTACTTCAATAATTTTACGAATAACTAATTGCTCACTTAAGATAAATTTTTAGTAATCCATCAAAAAACCGACGTAAACAATGCGTCATTATTAGAAGTGTTGTAAGTCTAAAATTCACACGGTGGAATAAACAATTCCACTGAGCATTAATATTTGAAAGATTAAATCGAGCATATTCCACTTTTGATTAGGACAATTTGTTCAATGGTTTGTACCTGATAAACTTCCCTATAATTCACTCCGATCATGGCTTAATTATGCTAAACATGCAGCAACTAGCTATGCCCAAGAGAAAACCCTATAAGCTGGAAGCATAGACCCTGTTCCAGAAGGAAGTGAAAGATGGCATTCAAGCAACTTGTCAAAGTCCAAAGGACACTCTCTTTCAGAAACTCAAAAGGATTAAGAACTTTTGTAAAAAAATGGTGCCTGGCACGCAAGCGTGAATGCATCGACCTTTGGGAAACACTATGCAAAATGCCACCCTCCAACTTGAGAACGTAACCCAAACAAATTTGGGGCTGGAAGCAACACACGACTACCAACACTTGTTGGATCAAATTCACCGCCATATTCAAGAGTTGGAAGTCTACTGGAAACAAAGAAGCAAAGTGCAATGGAATGTCCTCGGCGATAACATGACCAAATTTTTCTTTCACTACACAAAAGAAAGATCTACGCACAATCGCATCAAAGGGTGTTTAAATAATGAGGGTAAAGGGATAACAGAGCAAAAAGAAATAGCCTAGCATGCAAACCAATTTTTCCAAGACCTGTTCAATACTACAAGGATGCCTGACAGCCGCGACAGACCGCGACAGACGTCTTTCGCCTGAAGACCTTAACTGGCTCAACCAACCTTTCATTGATGCAGAGATACGTGATGCTTTTTTCACTATGAACGGGTGGAAATCGCCTGGATCTGATGGAATACGAGCACTTTTCTACCAGCAAATGTGGGACACTATAGGCAATGATGTAACTCCAGCTGTACGGAAAACTCTCCAGTCTGGGCAACTACTTGAGCAAATTAACCATACATTCATTTCTCTAATACCGAAGGTGCCAAATCCTGAATCTTTCAGTCAATATTGTCCCATTAGTCTATGCAATGTGATATACAAAGGTATTTCCAAGAGTCTCACAAATCGCTTAAAGAAGACTATGTCGTCCCTCATTGGACCGTTTCAGAACGCATTTGTCCTTGGAAGACTCATAGGGGATAGCTTCCTAATGGTCTATGAGCTCTTACAGCACATAAAGAATAAACATAGAGGACTTCCCGTGGCAGCTCTTAAAGTTGATCTCAACAAGGCCTACGATCAATTGAAATGCGATTTTATTGAAGTAGTTTTAAGGCAAGTTGGCTTGCCAGAACTATGGGTCTCAATCATTATGGAGTGCATCACAGCGGTCTCATAGTCTATACTAATCAATGGTAAACCCACACCATCTTTTAAGCCCCAGTCTGGTATACGTCAAGGAGACCCTTTATCCCCCTATATTTTCATTCTATGCATGGAGGTCCTGTCAGATTGTTTAACGCAGTCTCAGGCGAACCGTACATACCTTGGAGTTAAAATATCAAGAATAACCCCTCCTATTAACCACCTCTTGTTTGCTGACGATACTGTTTTCTTTATAACAGTACATCCACAGCAATGCCAACACCTATACCAGGTCATTAGGGAGTTCTATCTAGCATTAGGAGATATCATAAATATGCAAAAATCATTTATGTTATTCTCGCCCAACACTCAAGGACACCATTTTAACATGCTGCAATCCATCTTCATGATGAAACTTAAGTCCTCCTTTGGTAAATATTTAGGCTTGCCCGTACATCTTGGCAAACCCAAAGCATAAGCATTCGACTTCCTAGTAGAAAAAGTACAACGGAAAATGCAAGGATGGAAAGCTAAATTTCTCTCATCTGCGGGACCCTTTCCCCTCATAAATAATGTCATTGCAGCGCTCTATCACCATACATTATTAGTATATCGCATTCTAGCAAGCACTCTCGGCAAACTCAATGCCTTAATCATTAACTTCTTTCGGCAAAATTCCAAAGGAAAACCATCAGTCCACTAGATCAAATCAGACACACGTCAGCAACCCAAAACCTCATAGGGATTGGGCATACGAAACCGAATGAAATGGAATCACGCGTTGCTAATGAAACAAGTATGGCGAATTCACACTAACCCACAATCCTTGCTAGCACTCTTATACCACGGTAAGTATGGTGTACATTCACCTATCGATGCAACTTATTATGATTTCAAGGGACATAATGCTTCATGGGGACGAATGGGGTTAGTCAAAGCAGCACCTAACTTTAAAGAAGCATTAAGCTGGCAAATCCGTAATGAACGCACTACACGAATACTCAAAGATAAATGGTGCAGTAACACCAAAATACAATTTTGGCATCACATTAACCCGACCCAATGGGAACAAAGGCCTGTAGGCACACTTTTCAATGAGACAAGAACAGGCTGGGAGCTATCAACACTAAGATACCTATTCCCCTCGAAAATAATATGCAGCATACTTCAACACCCGGTAAGGCCCATTGTGAAACTGGATCAACTTTATTGGACACTGAAGCCCAATGGAATGTACACTATCAAGTTAGGATACCATTGGCTAATGGAGAATAGCAAACCTCACCAAGACACTCGAATGCTCAAGATGTGGAGAATTATATGGTCTTTACAGGTCCCATCTCGATGAAAACTACTAATATGGAACGTCTACCATGATGCATTAGTCACTGGTAGTAACCAAAAAGCAAGACAGTTGGGGTCCCTACACATATGCCCTATGTGCAATACTGAGGAAGAAACTGTCGAGCACCTCTTCAAAGACCGCTGGCCCTCAAAACGGATCTGGTGGATCTCCCCGTTTGCAATTAATATTGATGCCAACCCCCATGTTCCTTGGCATAATTAAGTCTACGACTAGCTCCTGTATTTATCCCATATTGGCAGCCCAAATAACCAGGAAACGCGTATCTTTGCGGCAGTCATATGGAGTATTTGGTTAACCCGAAACCATTCTTTGTTCCAGTCACCTTCTCGTTCACCTGTGATCATAAAGGCCATAATTCAGAGCAGTCTACAAGTCATCTCAACCTTTTATACTCTACCTCACAGAACCCATCAAAAGCTACTATGCCATGAGAATAACATGGCCATCGTACATTGGGGACAACAACTTTCTCACCCGGACGTCATCATCCACATCGCAGGAGTACCAAGTAAAACGAAACCATGGGCAGGCATAGCACTTCTCGCGCACAGGCAAGGTATGAACATCCTAACCCACCAAGAGAGAGTAATCGGTACATCAAGGCTAGTAGCCACTACATTAGCTGCAAAAAAGGCGCTCTAACTAGCACATCAAAATGGATGACACGCAATCGAGATCGGGACGAATAACATAGCCCTCATAAGAGTATTAGATCAGGCAACCAAAACTCAAATGAATTTCTCTGTAATAATAGACCATTGCCTCAACTTCCAAAATAAATTCATAAGTTGCCTGTTTAGAATGGTAGATAAAAACCAACTACATAATGTAATACATCTAGCTAGACAGGTCAAATCAAGTTAATTGTAATTCTTATTTCATAATAATAATAATAATAAAATGCATTGCCCTTCTGACTAAGAGCACTAGCAGCCGCAGACACACAAGGTAAAGGGTGGGGCTCGCGTGTCTGCTGCGTGCCAATTTTGCCTCCCCAACCGCCTTGAAACGCGTGTGACATGCGGGGGAGCACGCTTGTGCGTGTCTCCCCGCGTGTCACTGTTTAGCTTTTTAAAATATTTTTTTTTGCTTTTTTTTTGAAGTAAATATATAATTTTTAAATGATTTAAAAAATAGGTTGTGTGTTATAAGGTGGATTCATGATAAATATTTTTATTAGATGATTAAAATTGAGTTCCATAGGTTGGAGAAGTGATGAAATACAAGTTTTAAAGTTGTGGAACTTTTATTACCGGGGCAGACCAGAGTTTTAAAATTCAAAACTCCCACTGAAAATACTCTGTAAAAAAAGTCACCCCTTAAAAATCGGCACCACCATATATTTCCACAAGACAATTTTACCATTAAAAATTAAAAAAAAGTTTGAAAAACTTATGAAAGCGCGAAACCAGAGAACTTTCTCTTTTCATTGAAGGCTGTCTCGAGCAGTATCCAGTACCCACTTGGACTCCCCCCCCCCCTTCTCTCTCTTTGACGGTTTAAAAACTGAAATATATCCCCCAACCATCCCCCTTTAAAAATTTATTTTGAATTTTTAGCAGTTCAAATTTGCATAGTGATGGGATGAGCTCCATTTTGACCTGGAGCTCTCATATCACCATTCATGGAGGTTCTTGAGGTTTGAGAGGATGTAATTCTCTCACTTTTTTCTATATACCCTTTTATGCAAACTGGGGTACAAACAACTGGTAGGGTTTACATTTTGTTAATACATATTGAAGCTGGTAATAACAAGTTTTTGCTGTACATTTTGTTATGAAAGTAGAAATGAGGCTTGTTGACATGGTTTCTGCGATGATTTCAGTACAATTTTTGTTATCGATGTTTTATGTTCTGTTCTGATTTTGCTTTGGTATTGTGTGTTTGGAAGTGGAGGGTGTTGCAGGGTAATGGGTTTTGCATATTTGTGTTTTTATTAAAGAAGAATGCCTAATAACTGGTGAATTTTTGTAGCTGAGTTCCTAACAGTATGATTTTCTTACATGGGCTACATGTTTTCTCGCTCATTTCTTGTTTTTGCACGTGCTGCTGGGAATACAGAAAAAATATGTTCCTGATGTAAAATTAAGCTGGACAAGTCAGTGGAAACGCGAGTTTTACACAGGTTTCTGTATCAAGGCCATGTTGTTTAGAATTTAATTGATTACAAGTTTAGAATATGTTCCTGATGTAAAATGAGACTATGAATATTAAAAAAAGGGAAGTTATTACCAAATAAGGTATGCATAAATTTAAAGGGGATTTTTTTTTTTTGGGGGGGGGGGTGATGGTGGGGGTGATGCTGATTAAAGTGAACATTTAATCTAAATTTTGGTAATTTGATGATTGCATCAGTCTTATATTCTTCCCATGCTTTTCTGATTCATTGCAGCTGAAAATATTGTCCAAGGGCCCTCCTGCTGTCCTCCTGACCTATCAAATGGTCAATTTTCTGGTAGGTATAGTGTGAAGTGCACTATGTGTAGCTAGGAAACGGCTTGACTATTTGTAATTCAGAATTTGGAACTGTGAGTAACGAAGAAAGAAGAACAATGAAGACAAGGACTGAACTGAAATTAAAAGTGCCTAGAAAGGTTAACCCTCAACGAATGCTGTATGAACTCAAGCATCGAGTAGTTCTTGCTTTGAATAAGATAGCGGATCGTGATACCTACCAAATTGGGGTTGAGGAGCTAGAGAAAAGTGCCAAATGTCTGAACCCAGATGGGATTATCCCATTTCTGTCTTGTATACTAGATACAGATTTAGAGCAGAAGAGTGCAGTGCGAAAACAGTGTGGCAGGATGATGGGAGTGTTGGCAAAAGTTTACGGGGATCTTATCGGTCCACACCTGGGAAAGATTGTTACCTGCATTGTTAAACGACTCAAGGATCAGGACTCTGCTGTCAGAGATATGTGTGTGGAGACAATGGGTGTTTTGGCATCAGAATTTGGAAACCATCAAGTTGAAAGTGATGGCACCTTTGTTCCGCTTGTGAGGCCTTTGTTTGAGGCAATAGGTGAACAGAATAAGCACATCCAGTTGGGTGCTGCAATGTGTCTGGCCAGGGTGATTGACAACATGAATGATCCTCCGGTGTCAATATTGCAAAAGATGTTGACTCGTACAACGAAATTGCCCAAGAATCAACACTTCATGGCTAAACCAGCTGTTGTTGAGTTGAATACAAGTCTCATCCAGGTTAGTTTGATTTCAATTATTGCGCACATTTCCACAGGATTGATAGATGTCTTTGCCTTATTTATAGATGTGTTTTTCTTTTTTGTTTTTGGTTTGGGATCCACTGCATTGCACTCTCATCTACTGTGCATAATGGAAGGCATCCATGCATGTGACAAACATATTCATGCATTTAGGATCTGCTTATGGCCCTGTTTGACAAACAATTTTCCCATTAGCTGTCAGTTGTTTAACTGTTTGTATTATTTGTTAATTGTTAGCTATTTGTATGGAAATTAATTGGTAAAATTAATCGTTTCTGATAGAGCTGTGAGACAAAAAGTTAATTCTCAAAAAACTCTCCCAAAAGCTCATAGAATTAGCATTTTCAAATTAACTTTTTCAAATTAGGTTTTTGGATCCAAAAAGCTCTTTGAAAAAGTTATTTTACCAAACAAACAGATTGACTTTTTAACTGGGTCAAATAGCTAATTTTGATCCAAAAAACTCCTTTCAGCCAAAAAATATCCAAAAAACTCTTTGCCAAACACTCCTTATGACTTCATATGTGCGTAATGAAATAAGATGGATTTGTCATATGAAACATTGAAACTGCTTTTACAGGGAAGCATAGCTGACATGATGCACAGAACTACTTATTTTCTTGCATCAGCCATCAAATGTGTCATTGTAGAATCGTGGCTGCGTTCTAGTTACTAGCCAGCATAAATTGATGCCATCATGATTTTCAGGCAGGAGGTGCTCTATCACATGGTGCTTTATCCACTGCAATCTGTGGCATCCAAGAAGCTCTCAGGGATAGCGATTGGACTACTTGTAAATCTGCATCTTTAGCATTGGGGGAGATTGGCTCAAGTGGGGGACCATCCTTGGCACCTTTTAAGGCTTCTTGCATCCAAGCACTTGAATCTTGTCACTTTGATAAGGTGAAGTCTTGACATCTTATTATGCTTTTTCCTTCATCTCTTCTAAAAGCTACTCGACTAAATGTGCTGGACTGCCTCCATGGTTTGTTTTATTATGCAGGTGAAGCCCGTTAGAGATGCGGTATCACAAGCAATCCATTGCTGGAAAAGTACTAAAGGGCATGATGTGCCCGAACCTCTGGACACCATGTCTGGAACAAGAGGTTTGGCCTGTACTATGATATCTTGTAACCTGGTACTTCAATTGCAGAGTTACTTTAATTCCAAGGCCAGCTTTATTGAGGCATCATGCTTTCTCGTGTATATGCCATTTCTTGTTTTTCACATTGTGAAGGGTTATTTATATAATTAGGATTAAGAACGCCTTGTTTATGACTTTGGTGGATTCTTCACATTGAATGATGATGATAAGTGGGAAAGCTTCTGAAGTTTATTAAGCATTTGATTTGATAGAAACTTTTCTGGTGTCCGTATTGAAAAGATAACAAGAGAGCAGAGGGAGAAGGCCTACTGTCTCTTTGAAGTACATCACATTCACAACTGTGAAATGGTTGAAAAAGATTTTTTTGGGGGGGGGGGGGGGAGATCTGAATACTGCTAGTCTGCTCTGCTGATATTTGAGAATTCTACTCTAAGGTTCATTATTTTCTTGTTATACATCTGACCACATATTGTATTGTTAACGGAGTTGGAGACTACAAAATTGTGCTTACAGGGAACTTTGTGTCTTTTAGACCTCGATGAGTGGATGTATGAATTGGCAGATCCTTGAGGTCAAAATCTGGCAGGTCTTATATTTTGTTTTGAAGGATGCTGAGTAGCCGCCCTTCAGCGGGGTTGCACTTGTGATTTTTGTTAAATTTATAGATTTAAGTCATAAAAACATCCGTGATTATTTGGGGGCATAATGAGTTTTGTTCTTCGTCTTCTTTTTGCAAATGGCTAATACCAATATTATGCGTTAAGTGTACAAGTGAGCTAGGAGCTCTATTGATTAGTAGTCCAATTGCTACAGAAATCCAGGCTCACACCCTAATGGCTTGAAGCAAGGAGTGCTTGATAGACTGTGCTCGGACCCAATCTGGTTATGTTGGGGCTGTGGATCCTTTCCCCGTGCTTAATTCAACTTGGGGCTAGTCTATAGGGTTACTCCTTAGCTTCTTACAGTTAAACAAAGTTATGATGCTGAAACTATAGTAGCCCTTAATAGTGTGACCTTTGTGGAAGCAAGGGAGCCTGCCAAATTCTTCAGGAATGGGAAGAAATAACACATTGGATATAGCAAATGAAGAGAACTAAAGCAACAGAACTAATGTGTGCGGCCAAACGTTCATGTTCTCTCTGCCTGCTCCCTTGATTTCATCAAACAACAATAGATACAACCCTACTTACCAAGCTAGTCTACCTTACTTAGGAAACGTATACAAAAGTATATCATAAGGAGAGATATTGGGAAGGATATTAGGGAAGATATTATCACAATGGGATCACAATGGCTCTGTTCGGCAAAATTTGCTGTTTAGGTAGCGGATAGTGGTTCAGGTAGTGAATAGCTGTTTAGATAGCGGACAGCGTTTCTAATTTAGCTGTCAGAGGATAGCTGTTTAGATTAGCGGTTGAAACTAATGTGTTCGGTAAATTTAGCTGTTATGCTAGCTGGTTAATATAAATTGACATAAAAGGATATAAATAATTTCCAAAGTTAGAATTTTTAACGGATATTTTTTGGCAAAAAAATATGAAATGCTACTTTTAAATGTCAAACGTTAATACTATTAGTTTTTCAAAAACGCTGCTTAAAATGCTAAACGCTACTTGAAATGCTAGTCAAAACACTAGTTTACCGAGTACTAAAAATTAACTAATTAGTTTACTGACTCCGGTCAATACACTGAATGCTGCCCAAACGCTGTTGTCGAACACGGCCAATATGTTATCACAAAATTTGCTAATATTTGCTAAATATATCCTAATACTCCCCCTCCAGGTGGAGTATGAGGATCAATCATGCCTAGCTTGCTCTTCAGATAATTGAACTGCTTCTTCCCAAGGGCTTTAGTGAATATGTCAGCTGGTTGGTGTTTGGACGGAATATAGGAAAATCTAAGATCACCAGTTTCCAACTTTTCTAAGACGAAATGACTATCAAGTTCAATATGCTTCGTACGCTCATGAAACATTAGATTTTTAGTAATGTGAAGCGTGGCTCGACCGTCACAAAATAGATGTATGGCAGTGGTATGAAAAACTCCTAGAGAAGCAAGCAGGGCTTTTAACCATATTAACTCACTGGTGGTGGCTGCCATTGATCGGTATTCAGCCTCAGCAGAAGATCTAGAGACCATGGTTAGAGCCACCGATTGTAACAAGATAACCAGTAAGGGACCTCCTTGTTAGGGGACAAGCGCCCTAATCTGCATCACAAAAAGCCCGAACTTGCATGTCACCATCAGAGCGCAACAAAATCCCATAACCTGGGGTTCCCTTCAAGTATCTTAGAATGCGACATGCTGCAGTCATGTGCTCCTCCAGGGGTTCTTGCATAAATAGTGATAACACATGAACGGCATAACACAGCTCCGGGCGAGTAATAGTAAGGTAGATGAGTCGCCCAACTAACAGTTTGCAGCAACTAGGATCTTCAAATAATTGTCCTCAAGCGAGCGCAAGTTTATGATTCTCCTCCATCGGAAAATCAAGTGGTTTACTCCCCAACAAGCCACTTTCTTCCATAATTTCAGGAGCATATTTACGCTGACAAAGGAATAATCCACGTGGCCCATGGGCTACTTCAATCCCCAGAAAATACTTAAGGGGACCAAGGTCCTTGATTCGGAAACAATTATTCAGATAGATCTTAAACTTTGCACAAGCTTGAGAATCATTGCCCACAAGAATAATATCATCCACATATATAAGAAGAGCCAAAAAAATTGAACCCTTGCGATAAGTAAATAGAGAGCAATCTGCATAAGATCTCACAAATCCGTACGATGTGAGCGTGGAGGATAGCATGGCAAACCATTGGCGAGGCACCTGACAAAGTCCATAGAGACACTTGCGTAATTTGCAAACCTTGGTGGGAGAGCCGGAGGAGAAACCAGGTGGCAAATGCATATAGACTTCTTCCTCTAAATCACCATGCAGGATTGCATTATTGACATCAAATTGGAGAAGCTATCCTTTCGCAACAGCTACTGATAAAAATGTCCTCACGCTCGACATTTTCGCCACGGGTGCAAATGTCTCATTGAAATCAAAGCCTTCCAGCTGATGATCACCGCACACCACAAGACGGGCCTTGAATCTCTCAATACTCCCATCAGACTTATATTTTACTTTATAGACCCATTTACAATTGATGGGCCTTTTTTCAGGTGGCAAGTCTTCAATAATCCAGGTTTCATTTTCTTCTAGAGCAGATGTTTCCTCAGACATTGCTTTGCGCCAACGTGGGTCTTTAACAGCTTCCTGATAGTACCTGGGCTCACTGATTTTTAGGGGAGATGCTCTGATACCATGAAGAGAACTAAAGCAACAGAACTAATGTGTGCAGCCAAACGTTCATGTTCTCTCTGCCTGCTCCCTTGATTTCGTTAAATAGCAATATATACAACCCTACTTGCCAAGCTAGTCTACCTTACTTAGGAAACGTATACAAAAGTATATCACAAGGAGAGATATTAGGAGGGATATTAGGGAAGATATTATCACAATGGGATCACAATATATTATCACAAAATTTGCTAATATTTGTTAAATATATCCTAATAGCAAATGGCCTTGGTTTTACATTTTCTAAGCAAAAATTTCAGTGAGTGACATCTATGCTACAGTTTGAAGCACCTTGACGGGCAAAGGTGTTGATAGTGTCATGTTGGTTTGTAGAGGAGCTTATGTTTTATTTCTTTTTTCTTTCTTTATTTCTTATTGGAGGGATGGGATACACAATGTGCTAATAAATACATCTCCAATATGAGAAGAAAACCTTAATTTGTACCGAGCTTATCAGTTTGCAGCTTACTGGCTTTCCACTATTTTGCATTTTACACGAGTCCATTTGTTTTTTTATTTCGCACTTTCCACCTTTTTATATTCACCATCTCACCAAGATTCATTACCTTGGGTCCCTGGTGCTTTGAATGCAGATACTTTATGTGGAGATGACAGCAGTGACCTTGTTAGTGCTAGTAGCTCTATGCAGAAAGATATTGCTCAGACAGAATGTGCGATGAGCATAGTCAAGAAAAGACACCTGCTGTCGGGCAGAAAAGGTCAAAATATTTCTGAGGCATGTAATAAATCCAATGACAGCAATTGGCATGTAGACATTGTGCTCCCTAAGGCACAGAATGGTATTCCACAGTATCTTCACAAGGAAGAATCTGCGAGATGCTCTGGTACTAAGACTATGGAAATTGTCACAGCCGATGTCATAAGCATGCAAGATGTTGGATATGGGTTTGATCTTATAGATGCAAAGCCAGATCATTCATCTACATCCAACCGCGTTTCTGTTAGTTTTACTGACAAGTTCATCGAAGCCGCCCCTATGCATTCTCAAAGAGGTGACTTGATTAATTCAATAGAACGTGACCAAATCTTTGCAATGCAAGGAAATAGTAGTGGAGTTAATTCATACGAATCAAAGATGCAAGATCGTACAAGTCTTGATTCTACTATAACAGACACTGAAGAGTTCCAACCTGTGCATGCTTCTTGTTCTCAGACAGAAAGTGAAATGAGTCTGCTCAGTAAGCAGTTTTTAGAAATTGAAAAGAAGCAGTCAAGCTTGATGGATCTCTTGCAGGTAAACCTTATGCTTTCTCATGAATTTTTGGTTGGCTATTGGAGGTTAAAGCAGAATGCCTCACTAAAATATCATCCACTCTCTTTGTTGTGTAGTGGGATGCAACACATGCATCCCAAATCTGGGGTGCAACGGCAACAACCTGGCTGTAATTTGTTTTTAGGGATAACCGATAAGGCTGCATAATCTGACCCCCAAAGCTTGCCCCAATCTCATACTCCTTTATTAGATTAAGGCTTTCTCTTTGCTTTACAAAGATGATCTTAGGTTTCTCACAAATTGGGTTGTCCAGTAGTGAAACCATAGGGCTTGATTTCAGCATAAATCTTTTGTGCAATGGCTCTTACTAATTGTATTTATCTTATAAGCTTCAGTAGCTGAAAATTTGACCTGTGGAACAAGCAAACCCCTCAGAACCAGTAGCCTGACTAATTTAGAAACCAGCAAATAAAGGCATTGGGTTCTGATTTTTCACTTATGTTATCCATCGGTTGATGCTTTGTCATATGATGATTAATGCTATGCATGTTTTACAATCGTTGCAAGCAATGTTCATCTTCTGATCAATCTTTGCCCTAAATATACCATTGCGCAACTTACCTCAGTTATGTCATACTGACATTTGGCAATAGTGAAACGTATGTTGTCATTTTGTGCAATTTGTTCCAACAGGCATTCACCACCAGCACCAGGGAAAGTTGTCTGTCATACAGTTGAAGGTTTTGAGCTTGGAACATGTAGCTGATAGAATAGCACTTGACCTTGTCCATGGGGGAAAGCATACCAACCTAGTGAACATGCAACACATCAGAAAAAGCCACCAAAGTGTTGCATCTTCTGTGATTTCCACTTCCACTCCTAGGCCATCAGTTGACATTCAAGACAGGAACTCTTAAAACTCCTAGGCCATCAGTTGACATTCAAGACAGGAACTCTTTTTTAAGGCCTTCAAAAGACAAAGAAGTTTGGGAGGGAAAACCAACAGGCATAAGAAGTCAAAGCAGTTATATGAGCCCATGTTTGGATTCTTGGAGACAACCATTGTCGATGATGAATAGAGATGTTATGAGAGAGGGAAGTCAAAGGAACACAAAGCAAGATCCAAAGAGCATGAGCTACCATCAAAGAACTGATAGGGTCTTAACTCCAGTTTTGCTTGACAGCAGTATGCAAAACGGTAGAGTGTGGGCACATCATTTCTGGAAATGTGTGAAGGGCTTTCTGAGTGAAGGCGATCTTGATTCTGCCTACAGAGAAGCTCTCTATTCAGGTGATGAACAACTTCTGATTGAGCTCATAAATGGAACTGGTCCAGTTCTCGATAGCTTATCAAATAGCACAGTCAACAAACTACTAAGCACGTTGTCATCGTGTGTTTCAGAAGATCGGATTTTAGAGTCCATCATTCCTTGGCTGCAGCAGGTGGCTTGTTTCGCTTTTTTACCTATTATGTGGTTGCTTGCTAATATATTAAGTCATATTGTTGTGTTTGCGATGGGTCCAAAACTGTAAATTCTGAAGGACTCTTTACTTATACATAACCCATAAAGTGATTTATTTATCAATATGATTCTTTTTAATGATGTATATTCCTAATCTATGAGAATTAGTCACTTGATTCATAGACCCTAATCCTGCAAGTATGCGGTGTTTTAGAAGTAACTTTGTTAGCACGTAAGTGTTTTCTGGAGCTTAAAGAAATTTAAAAAGAGGACGACTATGAACCAGAAACAGAGGTTGAATTCCAAATTTGATTATTTCTAACATGCAAAGAGATATGTGTTGCACATGTTGTTCATTGACTGAAAGTATTTCCTCGAAAATGATCTGCCCTGGCCAAGCTTAACTAGAATTTTTACCATTTCAAATAGTAGACATGAGCGCAATTCATGGGCCAAACTGCATTCCTGTTTCTCTGAAAGTAAGGAGAGGAATCATATCAGCCATGCAGGAAGCGCTGGATCCAGGGGTTGCTTATCCTCCAAAGAGAGGACTGATTGCTCAACTGGCAATGAAATTGCAACATATCTGGGGTAAGTCCTGTCTCCAGATGTATTTTGCTGTTTTAGCTGCTTTTTGCATTCGACTTGCTTCTTAAATGGTATTTTCTGAATGGAATTAACTCAGACTAGGCGCTTTTGCAACTCTATTCATGCCTTAAATACTTCTTGACAGGGAGTATTTTGGGAAGCACAAAGCTTCTAAAATATTTTCTTAAACTTTTTATGTGGGTCTATTATAATTGATCCTTCTACAGACAGCCATGTCTATAGAAGTAAGACTGCCTACATTTGGATCTTCCCAAACCCCTCCCCCCAAATTCGGGACCCACACTGGGAGGAGTTGTTGTACAAAGCTTCTTAACTATTTTTAATAATCATGCCCTTACAAAAGTTGGTGCATTGCTAGATCTGACTCCCCATACGGACATCCCCCATCTAGGCTGGATTCTCAAATTATGCATTTCATTACCCAAAAATTGGCATGTAAAATTCTCATTTTTGCTTGGCAATGGTATTCTCAAATACTTGGACATAAGTCGGATATCCACATTTTTACATGGGCATGATCGAGCTTGAATCAGATTGATTTCTGACATGGGCAATTTTGCTAATCAGATTGCTTTCCTTCTTTGCAGGGAAAACTTCTGTGAACATCAGTTAAAATGATAGTTAGCTAGTGATCTGAATACAGGTATTTCTGGTAGGATGTTTAGTTTCAGCCTTATATCTCTCGGTAGGTATACTTTGCCGTCCCGAGGCCTTCATCAATGTTACAGACATGTTTTTATGCTTGGAAAATATAAGAATAACAGTTATGAAGATGATGGATGATTGGCTCCATCTCTCAGCTTGAGATTATTATGTCTTCTGGTAGTGTCTCATCATCATACTCTAATGTTAGCAACTGTATGATTCTTGGTAGTAGAATGATGTAATTCACCATGGAATATGTAATAATTTCTTGGTTCTTGACAGTTTACATTAGTGGAAGAATTATAAGCTAAGTGACTAAAAAACTTTTAGGGGTTTCTAGTTCAACTTTGTTGGAATGGAACAGAATCAGAAACAAAGATGTCCGAGGATGATTTCTGATTCTTGATTCCACTTGTTTGCTTCAACTTAGGAATGAATTCAATGTGAATGAAAAGTGAAAACATGAAGGGATAGGTTTGTATAAACCCAACAGGGTCGAGGGGTTTTTGTAAACCATACCTTGTGGGTTAGTACTTCCATCAGAAATGAGATCTCGGGTAAGATATATTGTAACTAGACATAAGATATTGTAACCTTCGCTAGTGCATTGAATTACAATGCTTGTTTTGAATGAATCATTGTCACTGTTTTTTGGGAAAATTCCTCCTACTCTTGTTGTGATAAGGATTGCATTAAATGTTGTTCTTTGTGCTTATATATGAGAAAGATTGATGATAGTTATAATTTAGTCATTGAACATTCTTTATTTTTTGGTGGGAGTGGGTAAAGTATCTTATCCATAGTCAAGGATTTGATTCAGTTAAAAAGAAAAGCTATACAACATATACAATTAAAGCTGATATTCCCAAATACAACTCTAAAATATCACGAAAATTAGATCGAACAACAAAAAACTAACTAAAAATACACCAACATTAAGCTTTCATTCAATTGTTCTTTCCATATTACAACTCAAAAGGCCCCATTTAATTTAGAGCATCCCCAGCCATTAGAATGCGTTACAGTGGTAGGACCCAAAATTTTCATGTGTTTCACTTTCTTTATTTCCAACGCAGGTTCCGTTCATTGTGCCTCGTGAGTAAGACTAGTTTGTGGTTCCATTCTCCGTTCCATTTTCTTGTCTTTTTGTGAGTTTTTTTGTTTTTCCTTTTTCCCCTCTTAAAATATTATTTGGGTTATTTAAAAAAAAAGATTGAGTATATATATTATAAGGTGGATCTATGATAAATATTTTATTTGGTGATTTAAATTGGAGTTTTTTGAGTCGGGGATATGAAGGAATACAAGTTCCAAAAAATGAAACTTTTGTTGGTATGACAGGGTAGAGTTTCAAAAAATGAACTGAGTGGGGATGCTCTTATGCAAATAGTTTGCGTAATAAATGAACTATCTGGCACAATGAAGATTTTCAAAAGAAGTCGACTCTATTTGTTAGGGCCACACAGATCCGTTTTTTAAAATATTTCAAACAAAAAAATTTGAGATAAAATTACAAGTGGATAGCTAAACTCTCAAAAAATGTAAACCGATGACACCCAAAAAGAAAATTGACTACTTAATGAACTCTTACAATTAGATTAACTATCTTACTATTGTAAAACACAAGAAACCCACTATTGAAAAGTATGATGCAAAAGAAATCACGCTAACAACCAACAACAATGGTTCATGATAGCCCTTTCTTCCGCTAAAAAATGAACACCTCATTTAAATTACTTTTAAAAAATGGTCAAATCATCAAAAGATACTAAAAAATCGTGAGATTGTGTTAGGATTTGGTTTCAAAAGATTTTCAATGTTAAAAATGTTTTTTATGTGAATATTTTGGTACCTATTTCCGTGCTGACAGGAATGTTTGTAGAGGTAAGAATGTTTATATCTAAATCACTCAGATCGCGTAAAAGCAAAACCTACACACTGAGAGTTGTTGCTACTGCTATGTGAGGATTTGATGAACATCATTACACGTCTTACCATGACAACCAAAATAGCTTGCAGCTACTTAGGGGATCCACATTCCACAATTGGGTTGCTATAACTAATAATCGAGTTAATCCCAGCAAATAATAATAAAAAATACTCACTCTCTTCGCAGAGTTCACATATTTACATGGTACCCCCTCAGCTATATTAAATGTAATATGAATAAATTCAAATAATGTTAGACTAGTTTTATGTATGTCTGTATAAACCAAACTGTACATTTGAACTTTGCCAAAAAATTTTGGACAGAACCCTGGATCAATTCTACATTTTAGCTGGTTTAGGGCTCACTCATTGCTCTTGCTGAGAGCATTCATCCAGTTTGTCTGACACTCCTTGTTAGTGATTTGTGCAGACATGCATGCAAGTGTGCACACACAGATACAGCGGCAAAAACAAAAGCCATAGATGGATATACGAAGTTTACAGTTTATCAATGTCCGGTTTGAGTTGTATTATGAGTTCATATATCTGGGGAATTGGAGAAAATAATAAAATCATTATGAGACTCACTTTTACTCCTCTCCCTCGTCTTCCGATGAGGTGCTCCAGATGTCACGTCGGATCCTCCGTCCTCACGGACCTTGCTCAGGCTTCTCGGTCGGCTCGGGCTTCTCTTGTAATAGTCCGCGTTCAGTCTTTGAGCATCATCGAGCATCAACCCAGGTCCAGATTGACCCAATGACGATGATTCCCCCTCATCTTTTGCCTCTTGTTCACAAACAGCTTCAAGTATCTCCACCACTTGACTCATCATGGGCCTCCCTTTAGGGTTTTGGCTTAGGCATTGGTAGCCCAAGTTGGCCACTCTCATCATCTCCGTCACCGAGTATTGCCCATCTATTCTTGCATCCAAGATTCTCAAAATTTTCTGGTTATTGTTCAAGAGAGGGCGGCACCAGTCCACTAGATCACGTTCTCGGCTAGGCCGGCTCTTGTCCAATGCTCTTCTGCCGATGAGCATTTCGAGCAACACAACTCCAAAACCATAAACATCACTCCTTGCCGTCAAATGCCCTGGGAAGAATCATAGATGTTATAACTCCTTTTTTTCTTTTTTCTTTTTTTGGGGGATGAAAAAGGGATCACAAATGCCCACATAGGCTGAATTTGAATCCACATCCCTGGTAACAATTCCCATAGGATTTACCAACTCTGCTAGTTGGCAGCCACAACTCCTCCATTAACTATTGTATTCTCTTCTATCCTTACAGTGAGAACTGTCCTACTTGCTAACGAGAAAACTCACCTGTCATGATATATTCTGGAGCTGCGTAGCCATAAGTTCCCATAACACGAGTTGACACATGGGTTTGGTCTCCCACAGGCCCTTCCTTTGCCAGCCCAAAATCAGAAAGCTTTGCGTTGAAATTCTTCAAATGGTAAAAGGGGGGAAAAAACTCTAAAATCAGATCAGAATCATTCTGCTTCAAGATGTAAGCATAGCAAAGTCAAATGAGAGACTCCCCCGCTCTTTACAAGAGCAGAACACTGCGACAAAGTCCAGGAACAAGGATTTTACCTCTTGGGTTATGTCATAAGACGTATAAAGCAAAAGGCATATAAAAGGTTCCAGTACACTGCCTCCCGAAATAGTGTATTGGCATTTAGGTTACTAGTTTCCTTATAGAAGGCTTTCCGACAGTCAAAAAAATTGATAAGAAGAAAAGAAAGTTGTCATGAATCAGTCATCAAGCTAAGGCATAGCAACTGACCGAATCAAGCAGGACATTTGAAGTCTTAAAATCACGGTATATGATAGGCTGCGGTAAATCATGAAGGTAAGCAAGCCCTTTTGCAGCATCTAGAAGAATCTTTAGCCGCCTCCTCCAAGTGAGTGTAGTTGACATTCCTTGTAGCAGCACATAGACTCAGTTAATACAGAATTCCATATCACATCCGAAGGGATCACGCTTTTCAAAAGATGTCTGAAGCTTATCAGCATCTCCCCATAATTCGTTATTCAAGCAATGGCAAAGCCGCCAGCATCATAGGACAACAACAATTGCAAAGACACAAGCTCAAGAGTCAAGGCCTAGTTCTGCTTCTCCTGGACTAGCAACTTGAATATATGTATTTGGTCTCATTAATGTAATTTCTTAACAAAACTTTATGGTTCAGCATCATGCTAACTTTTAAGGCATCCTTGCTTCTATTTTAAACAGAAGAACTTGACACAACCATTAAGGAAGAAGCACGGCCAGCAAAGGATCGCTGACTCACCACACCATCAGTCACAAGAAGCAATTTCCTCCATTAAACTATTGGGGGCAAATTATTCAGTGACTGCCCTTCACAAATTACTGTCAATTACATTTACATGCGAATGCTTGCGGTTAGGATTCATTAGAGGGGGGAAAATGTCAGGCAGAATTCATGCAAGAAAGCTGTAAACACAGCCTCAAGAACCCAGTATGGACCAATTGAAGTGGAGCGCGGGAAGGTCAAGATGTGAATAGCCATGTCTATGACAAGTAGGGAGACTGCCCCTTTAAGGCCAACAACAAAAGATTTCGAATAGTATCCCCTCAAGTATTCAAAACAAGTTTATTTACACATGGAAACCAAAAAAACAGCCCCACAACAATCATACAAGTAAACATGTATGATGCATTCCACATGAAACTCACACATGCAAACCAAAGGACTACGAGTTTGATTAATTTCTATGAGAAATCTCTGAACTTCCAAATATGTTTTTAGTTCAACTAGATTTTTCGTTAAAGTCCAATTATTTACAAGTGAAGAGTTCCAGTTATTGAACAGCTACTTACTGCGGAAAAGATGTTTCTCCAGACACCCGGATGCCATATATTCATAAATTAACAACCGATGCTCATCTTCGCAGCAGTATCCAATCAGTTTCACAAGGTTCGGGTGGCTAAGCTGCCCTAAGTAGCTAACTTCTGTCTGCACAATAAAAGATCCCGTAACTATATGTAGCTAAATTCCCAAAGTGCGCTGAACACCCAAACAGCAAGAGCCACGAAAATAATGATTAACATCATCAACTTTGTTCGAATCAGTTATAAGGCACAATGAGCTAAAGATGAGGGGATACTGCTCCATTCTTAGTTGATTGTTTCAGCAAGATCGAGCCATCTCAATACATACAGCTCGCATATATTGCTAAATAACAAATCACCAACTAAGCCAATATCTCAGAACCCTGCCTACGGCACGGTATAGAAAAGGCTCTTCTGTTTTCCTTCTTTTTAAAGTACCCAACTACATAATTGGAAAAAAAAAAGCACTTGCAAAACAAAAGATGTTGCATGGAAAAACAGCAAAGAAGATGTCAGTCTCCAACTTCAAGGGTCCTTTTAGTGATTGAGTGGGCAAAACATGCAAGGAATCAATCTTTCACAAGAGCAGTTCTTCCAACAGCCAGGTCAAATCACTAAACTTAGCTACTTTATATCCACTGCCTAATTTATTGTGATCCATAGTGGGATCATTATGATTATCGTTCTGTTTTGCTCTCAACGGTCCTATCTGATGTTGGATCAGAGTAAAATAAATCTCAAATAAAGAACAATTTCCAGTTTTGTTCCATCGCATTGGACTAGTGATGAATCCTAAACAACACTTACTACAGCAAGCATGAAGTCTTAACTCTTAACAATAGTAAACTGCAGATTATGAACCAAAAATGCATGCACAAAATAGAAGCTGGTGATGCTATATAGATTACCAGCCATTCTTTATCGCCCTGGAAACCATTTCGGTTAAGCTGCTTAATCGCCACTTCTTTGTTCTTGAATCCTGTCCTCACTGTCTCATCTATGACTCCTCTATACACCACTCCAAAACCACCTTCCCCAATGATAAGGTCTGGTCGAAAGTGCTTTGTGGCCACTTTCAGCTCCTCAAATGTAAAAAGATCACAGTTACTACATCCGGGATTCTGGCGGAGTTCTTTCACATCTTTAGGAGTGTATAAAATGCTCGGGCTCTTAGGACACGGTAGCTCATATGTACTGCTCCTCGGTTCTTCTTTACCTGATTCTTTACAGGGTGACTTAATTTTTACTTGATCTACGACAGGTGATGTTCGACCGGGCCCATGATTGGCTGCAACGATTGAATGCAACAACGATGGTGATTCTCAAATAAAGGTCACGAATATGAGTCTTGAGATATTACAAAACTTGCAAAGTACGACTTCTTTCCAGCATCTCCCATATTTTCCAAATTACAGAACAAAACATACAACTAATAAAAATGCTTTGGGGATTCTGCTGAAAATAGTCTCTATGCTTGCAAAAAGATATCTTGCATAAGAATCTCCCAGACCCTGCTTTGTGAAGACCAACATTGGGCATGTTATTGTATGACTAAACAGCTAACAATAATCATCCGTTTAGTTTCTGTGATAGCCTCTCTACTTGCCAAGGGGAATACAGCTTTCAACTTAATTGTTGACCTCCGAGAGCCCAACCCAGGGTAGGATCCGTAAGTGTTATTATTATAATCCATTGATTTTAATACAATCAAACACAACTAAAACATAACTGTAAAGCTCAAGTAGCCAGATTCCATTAAGTACAACAATGAATAAATGCCATAAATTCTTCTATGCCAAATGACACCTATGTGCAAATATTGTCCTCAAAAGCCATATATTCCCTTGGTCTCATCATTTCTTCCAGATGCAAAATACTCATCAAATTCATCAACACTATAAGCAAATCCATAAGCAATACCTTAGATCAGGATGCCACAAAAATGCCAACTTTTTTAGGTCCTTTTCCATGTCGTAAGGCATTAATCTGTTCATGGGCACTGATAAAAAATAGAAAAGAACATAAGAGTTCCAAAGAGAGATAGAGAGAACCTTGTGGTACATATTGTTGTGGAATTTGACTCTGAGGCTGTGGGCGACGAACATGAAGATGGTTGGGGAACTGATTGTGAAGATTCTGCTGAAACTGCTGATATTGTTGAAACTTTTGGTAATGAAAATGGGGCTGCTGTTGTAGAGCTACGGGGTGATCTTCATGGGAACTGAAACACAACCCCATGAATTTCAACCCAGCCCCCCTCTTCTTCTCTTTCATACTCCCGTCAAAACCTGAGATCATTGTCAAATGCCCAGAAAACCAAAAACAAGAAAAAGAAGGGGAAGAAAAAGAAGCTAAAACCACAAAAACAATGAAAAGCAATACCCAAGAGTTGCTAAATTATGGCAGACAAGACTAAGCAGCAATTCTGGATTCCCATTGTTCAGAAGAAAAATTCTCAAAAAATTTTTGATCCAATGCGGGAATGCTAGATTAGGGGCATGACATGATGTGGGTATTTGACGAATTTTTGTGGGTCGCCGGGAAAATGCCGGAGTCCGGTAGGGCACCGGAGAAATTTCCGGCTGTTTTGTTGTTGTAATTGGGGGTTTTCCCCCAAGCAGCAGCCAAAAAAGAGGAAATTTGCGAAGAAAGAAAATAAACCAATGCATGATGAGGGGGGAAAAAGAGGGAAGGAGGGAGAGAGAAAGGAGGAGCGAGAGCATGAGGAGACGATTTTCGGATGAAGACCCGCTGAAAACGGGAAGCCATGAGAGCTCTGAGTGTCTGGTCTCTCGTTTTCCCTCTCCCTGTCTGCCTGCGTGTGTACATTCCAAAAGGGGTAAATCAACGGTAATGATTGCATCATCGTAGCACATAGACAAATGGGTCATTAGGTTCCGTTTCGGATTTGATTAACTTTGGCATTTGTTAAAAATATTTGGTTCAATTTTGATTTTGATTTATATGGCAGGATATGATCTAAGATAAAAGATTATGACGGGATAAGATTAAAGTTTTAGATCTTAAAAAAATGACATCCTAGTTGTTATTTAGTGTGCTCAATTTGTATCCAGGTAATACATACATTTGGGAATAGACATTTAATGCCTACCTCTGTTTGTCGAGATATGTTACCTTCCTTTGCTATAATGTACTTATGTTTACATAGTTTCTGCACCTACTTTATTAGCATTTATTAGTTTATTCTGTACTACCTATCCTTAGTTTTATCCTTTTTATGTAAAAATATTTTCACAAAATCCTTCTTCTATTAAATATTTTGCATAAATTACTATTTTATGGGTCTTTTGGAATCAGCCTCTCGGCGGACAGGGATATCGGTAGAGGTAAGGTTGCCTACATCTGGATCTTCTCAGACCCCGCAAAAGTGAGACCCACACTGGAAGGTAGTGTTGTTGTATTCAGTTTGAATTAACTTAGGGTCAGTTGATATTTAGTCTAATAAGTTTGTCTTATAGGGAAAAAAAATTTTCGCAAATGTTCGGATCGTGTTCGAGTAGGTTTGTGTTTAAACGGTGTCGATTCGAGTATGGATTCAGGTCATTTGTTTGGGTCACTTTTGCTAGCATTGGCATGCTTAGAGTCCCTTTGCTGCAATTGTTATTGAGGAGTCGTTCTATTCAACTTATATTATCAGTAACTTAGGGCTCGTTTGTTTTTAACAATTTGCATCTGATACTTGCTCCAACCTGCTCAAACTAGCTAACTGCTAGTCAAATCTATTTCAATTTATTCCAATATGCTCCAACCCGCCTTAATCTGCTCCAAACTGCGAGAACAAAAAATAAAAGGTAGGAGTCTATTAGAGCTAGTGGAGGTCTCGCTTGACTTTGCTCAATATCCAACGTCGAGTACAAACATGAACCAAGCTTTGACCAAACCAGATTTGACTGAGGAGTGCTCGAACTTTGCCAAAACGTGACATAAATTTGTAGTAAAATAATATATAATTTTTAATGTTGTGATTTTAAAATATGATAGATCAGTAATATTTCGTGACGCAACTGTAATATTATATATATATATATATATATATATATATATATATGTATTTATGTATGTATGTATGTATATTTCAACATTAATAGGTCGGTTTGAATTGATAAATCGGTTTGAAAATATATTAAAAGTACGCTTGATATATTACACCTCTATATGGATGAATTGCATTAATAGGCCGGTTTGAAAGGAAGAAATTGGTTGAAAAATTATTAATTATTATCCAACTCTTCTTTTGCATTATTTTTGTAAATATATTATGAACTAATGTCACAAAAATTGTAAAGTATTCAACATAAATAATAATCAATAATCATAACATTGGAATGATCACAGCAAAAACGCTCCAACTTGCTTCCAACATGCTCAAACATGCTTCAATCTACTCACACCTCCTTCAACATGCCCTACATACTCCAACCTGCTAACCTGCTCCAACTTGCTCTAACCTACTCCAACCGGCTAGCAGCTCGTCAAAAATACTGAAAACCAACAGACCATTATTGCTTATTAGTGTTGATTGATGTTGATTAGTATTCATAAGTGCTGTTGATTGTTAATGAGTGTTGACTTATGCTAATAAGTGTTAATCAACACTGATCAATTATGATGATAAGCACTTATCATACATTGAAAAGGTCGAGCCCTAAAACATTTTCTAGAGCTATAATTTAGTGTTACGGTTTAAAGTCGACATTCATTTGGTAAAGTTAGTTATCTTATGAGTTTGACTTCGATTTATGTGTCTCCTTCGGTAACCTCTCAAATATAGTCAAACGTATGGCTCATAGAATTTGAAATAAGTGCTGGTATTATAAAATATCCATCTTCCTTTTCAACCAACATACTCTTAAGAATTCCACGTTGGTACTTGTTGTGGATCAATCTTGCAATGATGAGCCTCCAAAGAAATTTTCCTATATGGCATATGAGTGAGGACAAAAAACCCATAAAAGATTTATAGTAATTTATGGGATTAATCATTAATTCTTAAAGCCATTTTTATAACTATTCACGTCCTAGGAAGGGTTTGATATTTTACACCTTCTTCCCTTACCTTTTGGCAGCCCACTAGGCATACCGTACGCAATGAACTCAAGAAGGCTAGCAAGTGATGACTTACACTGCAAAAAATAAAATCGAACATAGTAGAACACAAAATTAAATGTTATATTTAAAAATTTATCTATATCTATCCGGACCCCCCTCCAAAAAATAACACTGTCTATGTAGGGCTTTCATTGAGTTAATAATCATATGTAAAGTCGTTTGATCCAACTAATAATCATATATAAAAGCTATAAAGCTTATCAATTCATGTGAATTTGTCATCATTCCTATTCTTCTAGATATTCTTTAATGTGACAGATCCATTTATTTACCCAAATATTACAACTATAGATGGACTATTGAGACAACGATTAGATACAACTCAATCATTATTACTTCGCATATTAAATTTTTAGAAGGCTTTGTATTTAGTTGTATTTGATCTCTTCTGTAAGTATTATCATATATATATATATATATATATATATATTATATATATATAATATATATATATATATATATGTGTGTGTGTGTGTGTGTGTGTATATACACACACACACACACATACACATACATACACACACGCGCGCGCGCGCGCGCGCGCACACACACACATATATATATATATATATACACACATATACATATGTACATATACACATACACACACACATATGTGTGTGTGTGTGTGTGTGTGTGTATATATATATATAGTTCTATTTTGCAGTTTTTTAGGATTTAACTAAGAGCTTACATCTTCTTACAGCTCCTTACATCTTCTTGCATCACCTTACATCTTCTTGCATCTTCTTACATCTCCTTACATCTTCTTACATCTCATAGATTTTCTATAACATTCATTTATTTTAGTTACAGGAATATGTATATTTTTCTAATGATACTACCAATACACAAAATTTATAAATATCTTATGAACACAACATTTATATAAATATAAAAGTATAATATAACGATATAAATTATATTTGAGTTTCAACATAAAATATATATTATTATAGATGACCGTACATTTATTTATATTTAAAATTATTTACTTAAAATAGAAATTTATTTGAAGAGTTGTATTCAATTTTGTCAAAAAAGTTTTTTTTTTGTTATACTTTGCTTATTCGATCAAACTAATGTTCATATAAAAAAATCTTGGATGAAATTTTATTCACCAAATTTATGGGGATTAATGTATTTTATTGTTGTATAATTAACTTAATTAATTGTTTATTTTTAATAAGTATATTTTTTTAATATTATTATTTTGCATCCAAAACGTTCATTTTAAAATAAATTATACTATACAACTCTTCAACAATTCAACAACTCCTTACATCCATCCTTACAGCTCCTTACATCTCCTTACAGCTTCTTACAGCTCTTTACATCTCCTTACATCTATCTGTCTATCTAAAACTCGAAATAGAACAGGCCCATATATATATATATATATATATATATATA